>CAWLCK010000007.1:7500-12500 GCA_963855885.1 Coenonympha glycerion | reverse complement strand
TTAGGTTAGGTTAGGTTAGGTTAGGTTAGGTTTTTTTTTTTTTTATTTAAATACTTTATTGACCCCTGACGTAGTCAGAGCTATTATGTATGCTACAAATTATTGAACTATAACTTTATAAATCTCATGTTTTTATATGTATTATTACTAATCCTTGGTTACTTTAGATTTTTGTTATCATATTGTCTTAAATTTTACATCCTTCTTATACGTCTATCCTCTGCAAGAGTAGTATAAATTTCTTATACTGTCTTGCAGCTAGTCTCTTTGTCTTTCGACCTTTTCTTTTCATTCCTTATTTATGATGTTACTATTTATATTATTTATTTCTGTTTATAACTATTTTCATAATTTTCTTACTTTCTTTCAGGAAAGTCGCTCTAATATTCTTATTTGCCATTATATGTGCAACATTTGCTTCGGTGATAGGAGTTTCTATTTGCTGTTCTATGTTGAACCTCTGCATGCTAAAGACTGGGCATTCAAACAGGATGTGTTTCACGGTCTCTGATGTCTCAGGGTCGCAGGTGCACGATGCGTTCTCCTTACACTTAAATCTTGTTAGATATTCAGAGAACCCACCGTGCCCTGTTAACATTTGTGTAATTAGACTGTCGGTATCAATTTTCCTTAAGATCCTGTAGGCTTCAATAGCATCTGGGAAGAAAATCTTTGTGATGCCGGCTGTTTCTCCATTTATATACCTCCAGTTCCATTCGTCGAGGGATTCCTTACGGATCTGGCCCTTGACAAATGAAACCGGACACAGGTCATAGTCAGGGCTTTTTTTTGAGTGAAGAGCGGCACTTTTTGCCAGTTCGTCGGCGCGCTCGTTTCCGGTCAGGCCAGCGTGGGCTTTTATCCAGAACAAGGCGACAGCTTTGTCCTGGTTAGGTTAGGTTAGGTTAGGTTAGGTAAGGTTAGGTTAGGTTAGGTTAGGTTAGGTTAGGTTTGGGGCTGAGCCGATTCTCGCGCTCGAGGGCTCGTTGCAAGCGTCTGGGCAAGCGACGTCCAACCGCTCAAAAACTAGGAAAATAGGCTGATAACCGGAGTCAGAAATCGAAAAAAATCGATTTTGTCGCCAACCGCAGAGCCGATTCTCGCGCTCGAGTGCTCGTTGTATGCGTCTAGGCAAGCGACGTCCAACCGCTCAAAAGCTAGGAAAATCGGCATTTAACCGGAGTCAGAATTCGAAACAATCGAGGTTAGGTTAGGTTAGGTTAGGTTAGGTTTGGGGCTGAGCCAATTCTCGCGGTAGAGGGCTCGTTGCAAGCGTCTAGGCAAGCGCCGTCCGGCCACCCGAGTGCGAGGAAAATCGACTGATAACCGGAGTAAGAATTCGAAAAAATCGATTTTCTCGTCAACGGCTCAGCCGATTCTCGCGGTCGAGGGCTCGTTGCAAGCGTCTAGGCAAGCGCAGTCCGGCCGTCCCAGTGCAAGGAAAATCGGCTGATAACCGGAGTCAGAATTCGAAAAAATCGATTTTCTCGTCAACGGCTGAGCCCATTCTCGCGGTCGAGGGCTCGTTGCAAGCGTCTAGGCAAGCGCAGTCAGGCCGTCCCAGTGCGAGGAAAATCGGCTGATAAACGGAGTCAGAATTCGAAAAAATCGATTTTCTCGTCAACGGCTAAGCCGATTCTCGCGGTCGAGGGCTCGTTGCAAGCGCCTAGGCAAGCGCCGTCCAACCGCTCAAAAGCTAGGAAAATCGGCTGTTAACCGGAGTCAGAATTCGAAAAAATCGATTTTCTTGCCAACCGCTGAGCCGATTCTCGCGCTCGAGGGCTCGTTGCAAGCGTCTAGGCAAGCGACGTCCAACCGCTCAAAAACTAGGAAAATCGGCTGATAACCGGAGTCAGAAGTCGAAAAAAAACGATTTTGTCGCCAACCGCTGAGCCGATTCTCGCTCTCGAGTTCTCGTTGTATGCGTCCAGGCAAGCGACGTCCAACCGCTCAAAAGCTAGGAAAATCGGCTGTTAACCGGAGTCAGAATTCGAAAAAATCGGTTTTGTCGCCAACCTCTGAGCCGATTCTCGCGGTCGAGGGCTCGTTGCAAGCGTCTAGGCAAGCGCCGTCCAACCGCTCAAAAGCTAGGAAAATCGGCTGTTAACCGGAGTCGGAATTCGAAACAATCGTGGTTAGGTTAGGTTAGGTTAGGTTAGGTTAGGTTAGGTTAGGTTAGGTTAGGTTAGGTTAGGTTAGGTTAGGTTAGGTTAGGTTAGGTTAGGTTAGGTTTGGGGCTGAGCCGATTCTCGCGCTCGAGGGTTCGTTGCAAGCGTCTGGGCAAGCGACGTCCAACCGCTCAAAAACTAGGAAAATAGGCTGATAACCGGAGTCAGAAATCGAAAAAAATCGATTTTGTCGCCAACCGCAGAGCCGATTCTCGCGCTCGAGTGCTCGTTGTATGCGTCTAGGCAAGCGACGTCCAACCGCTCAAAAGCTAGGAAAATCGGCATTTAACCGGAGTCAGAATTCGAAACAATCGAGGTTAGGTTAGGTTAGGTTAGGTTAGGTTTGGGGCTGAGCCAATTCTCGCGGTAGAGGGCTCGTTGCAAGCGTCTAGGCAAGCGCCGTCCGGCCACCCGAGTGCGAGGAAAATCGGCTGATAACCGGAGTCAGAATTCGAAAAAATCGATTTTCTCGTCAACGGCTAAGCCGATTCTCGCGGTCGAGGGCTCGTTGCAAGCGCCTAGGCAAGCGCCGTCCAACCGCTCAAAAGCTAGGAAAATCGGCTGTTAACCGGAGTCAGAATTCGAAAAAATCGATTTTCTTGCCAACCGCTGAGCCGATTCTCGCGCTCGAGGGCTCGTTGCAAGCGTCTAGGCAAGCGACGTCCAACCGCTCAAAAACTAGGAAAATCGGCTGATAACCGGAGTCAGAAGTCGAAAAAAAAACGATTTTGTCGCCAACCGCTGAGCCGATTCTCGCTCTCAAGTTCTCGTTGTATGCGTCCAGGCAAGCGACGTCCAACCGCTCAAAAGCTAGGAAAATCGGCTGTTAACCGGAGTCAGAATTCGAAAAAATCGGTTTTGTCGCCAACCTCTGAGCCGATTCTCGCGGTCGAGGGCTCGTTGCAAGCGTCTAGGCAAGCGCCGTCCAACCGCTCAAAAGCTAGGAAAATCGGCTGTTAACCGGAGTCGGAATTCGAAACAATCGTGGTTAGGTTAGGTTAGGTTAGGTTAGGTTAGGTTAGGTTAGGTTAGGTTTTTTTTTTTTTTATTTAAATACTTTATTGACCCCTGACGTAGTCAGAGCTATTATGTATGCTACAAATTATTGAACTATAACTTTATAAATCTCATGTTTTTATATGTATTATTACTAATCCTTGGTTACTTTAGATTTTTGTTATCATATTGTCTTAAATTTTACATCCTTCTTATACGTCTATCCTCTGCAAGAGTAGTATAAATTTCTTATACTGTCTTGCAGCTAGTCTCTTTGTCTTTCGACCTTTTCTTTTCATTCCTTATTTATGATGTTACTATTTATATTATTTATTTCTGTTTATAACTATTTTCATAATTTTCTTACTTTCTTTCAGGAAAGTCGCTCTAATATTCTTATTTGCCATTATATGTGCAACATTTGCTTCGGTGATAGGAGTTTCTATTTGCTGTTCTATGTTGAACCTCTGCATGCTAAAGACTGGGCATTCAAACAGGATGTGTTTCACGGTCTCTGATGTCTCAGGGTCGCAGGTGCACGATGCGTTCTCCTTACACTTAAATCTTGTTAGATATTCAGAGAACCCACCGTGCCCTGTTAACATTTGTGTAATTAGACTGTCGGTATCAATTTTCCTTAAGATCCTGTAGGCTTCAATAGCATCTGGGAAGAAAATCTTTGTGATGCCGGCTGTTTCTCCATTTATATACCTCCAGTTCCATTCGTCGAGGGATTCCTTACGGATCTGGCCCTTGACAAATGAAACCGGACACAGGTCATAGTCAGGGCTTTTTTTTGAGTGAAGAGCGGCACTTTTTGCCAGTTCGTCGGCGCGCTCGTTTCCGGTCAGGCCAGCGTGGGCTTTTATCCAGAACAAGGCGACAGCTTTGTCCTGGTTAGGTTAGGTTAGGTTAGGTTAGGTAAGGTTAGGTTAGGTTAGGTTAGGTTAGGTTAGGTTTGGGGCTGAGCCGATTCTCGCGCTCGAGGGCTCGTTGCAAGCGTCTGGGCAAGCGACGTCCAACCGCTCAAAAACTAGGAAAATAGGCTGATAACCGGAGTCAGAAATCGAAAAAAATCGATTTTGTCGCCAACCGCAGAGCCGATTCTCGCGCTCGAGTGCTCGTTGTATGCGTCTAGGCAAGCGACGTCCAACCGCTCAAAAGCTAGGAAAATCGGCATTTAACCGGAGTCAGAATTCGAAACAATCGAGGTTAGGTTAGGTTAGGTTAGGTTAGGTTTGGGGCTGAGCCAATTCTCGCGGTAGAGGGCTCGTTGCAAGCGTCTAGGCAAGCGCCGTCCGGCCACCCGAGTGCGAGGAAAATCGACTGATAACCGGAGTAAGAATTCGAAAAAATCGATTTTCTCGTCAACGGCTCAGCCGATTCTCGCGGTCGAGGGCTCGTTGCAAGCGTCTAGGCAAGCGCAGTCCGGCCGTCCCAGTGCAAGGAAAATCGGCTGATAACCGGAGTCAGAATTCGAAAAAATCGATTTTCTCGTCAACGGCTGAGCCCATTCTCGCGGTCGAGGGCTCGTTGCAAGCGTCTAGGCAAGCGCAGTCAGGCCGTCCCAGTGCGAGGAAAATCGGCTGATAAACGGAGTCAGAATTCGAAAAAATCGATTTTCTCGTCAACGGCTAAGCCGATTCTCGCGGTCGAGGGCTCGTTGCAAGCGCCTAGGCAAGCGCCGTCCAACCGCTCAAAAGCTAGGAAAATCGGCTGTTAACCGGAGTCAGAATTCGAAAAAATCGATTTTCTTGCCAACCGCTGAGCCGATTCTCGCGCTCGAGGGCTCGTTGCAAGCGTCTAGGCAAGCGACGTCCAACCGCTCAAAAACTA
>CAWLCK010000007.1:0-2500 GCA_963855885.1 Coenonympha glycerion | reverse complement strand
CCCATTCTCGCGGTCGAGGGCTCGTTGCAAGCGTCTAGGCAAGCGCAGTCAGGCCGTCCCAGTGCGAGGAAAATCGGCTGATAAACGGAGTCAGAATTCGAAAAAATCGATTTTCTCGTCAACGGCTAAGCCGATTCTCGCGGTCGAGGGCTCGTTGCAAGCGCCTAGGCAAGCGCCGTCCAACCGCTCAAAAGCTAGGAAAATCGGCTGTTAACCGGAGTCAGAATTCGAAAAAATCGATTTTCTTGCCAACCGCTGAGCCGATTCTCGCGCTCGAGGGCTCGTTGCAAGCGTCTAGGCAAGCGACGTCCAACCGCTCAAAAACTAGGAAAATCGGCTGATAACCGGAGTCAGAAGTCGAAAAAAAACGATTTTGTCGCCAACCGCTGAGCCGATTCTCGCTCTCGAGTTCTCGTTGTATGCGTCCAGGCAAGCGACGTCCAACCGCTCAAAAGCTAGGAAAATCGGCTGTTAACCGGAGTCAGAATTCGAAAAAATCGGTTTTGTCGCCAACCTCTGAGCCGATTCTCGCGGTCGAGGGCTCGTTGCAAGCGTCTAGGCAAGCGCCGTCCAACCGCTCAAAAGCTAGGAAAATCGGCTGTTAACCGGAGTCGGAATTCGAAACAATCGTGGTTAGGTTAGGTTAGGTTAGGTTAGGTTAGGTTAGGTTAGGTTAGGTTAGGTTAGGTTAGGTTAGGTTAGGTTAGGTTAGGTTAGGTTAGGTTTGGGGCTGAGCCGATTCTCGCGCTCGAGGGTTCGTTGCAAGCGTCTGGGCAAGCGACGTCCAACCGCTCAAAAACTAGGAAAATAGGCTGATAACCGGAGTCAGAAATCGAAAAAAATCGATTTTGTCGCCAACCGCAGAGCCGATTCTCGCGCTCGAGTGCTCGTTGTATGCGTCTAGGCAAGCGACGTCCAACCGCTCAAAAGCTAGGAAAATCGGCATTTAACCGGAGTCAGAATTCGAAACAATCGAGGTTAGGTTAGGTTAGGTTAGGTTAGGTTTGGGGCTGAGCCAATTCTCGCGGTAGAGGGCTCGTTGCAAGCGTCTAGGCAAGCGCCGTCCGGCCACCCGAGTGCGAGGAAAATCGGCTGATAACCGGAGTCAGAATTCGAAAAAATCGATTTTCTCGTCAACGGCTAAGCCGATTCTCGCGGTCGAGGGCTCGTTGCAAGCGCCTAGGCAAGCGCCGTCCAACCGCTCAAAAGCTAGGAAAATCGGCTGTTAACCGGAGTCAGAATTCGAAAAAATCGATTTTCTTGCCAACCGCTGAGCCGATTCTCGCGCTCGAGGGCTCGTTGCAAGCGTCTAGGCAAGCGACGTCCAACCGCTCAAAAACTAGGAAAATCGGCTGATAACCGGAGTCAGAAGTCGAAAAAAAAACGATTTTGTCGCCAACCGCTGAGCCGATTCTCGCTCTCAAGTTCTCGTTGTATGCGTCCAGGCAAGCGACGTCCAACCGCTCAAAAGCTAGGAAAATCGGCTGTTAACCGGAGTCAGAATTCGAAAAAATCGGTTTTGTCGCCAACCTCTGAGCCGATTCTCGCGGTCGAGGGCTCGTTGCAAGCGTCTAGGCAAGCGCCGTCCAACCGCTCAAAAGCTAGGAAAATCGGCTGTTAACCGGAGTCGGAATTCGAAACAATCGTGGTTAGGTTAGGTTAGGTTAGGTTAGGTTAGGTTAGGTTAGGTTAGGTTTTTTTTTTTTTTATTTAAATACTTTATTGACCCCTGACGTAGTCAGAGCTATTATGTATGCTACAAATTATTGAACTATAACTTTATAAATCTCATGTTTTTATATGTATTATTACTAATCCTTGGTTACTTTAGATTTTTGTTATCATATTGTCTTAAATTTTACATCCTTCTTATACGTCTATCCTCTGCAAGAGTAGTATAAATTTCTTATACTGTCTTGCAGCTAGTCTCTTTGTCTTTCGACCTTTTCTTTTCATTCCTTATTTATGATGTTACTATTTATATTATTTATTTCTGTTTATAACTATTTTCATAATTTTCTTACTTTCTTTCAGGAAAGTCGCTCTAATATTCTTATTTGCCATTATATGTGCAACATTTGCTTCGGTGATAGGAGTTTCTATTTGCTGTTCTATGTTGAACCTCTGCATGCTAAAGACTGGGCATTCAAACAGGATGTGTTTCACGGTCTCTGATGTCTCAGGGTCGCAGGTGCACGATGCGTTCTCCTTACACTTAAATCTTGTTAGATATTCAGAGAACCCACCGTGCCCTGTTAACATTTGTGTAATTAGACTGTCGGTATCAATTTTCCTTAAGATCCTGTAGGCTTCAATAGCATCTGGGAAGAAAATCTTTGTGATGCCGGCTGTTTCTCCATTTATATACCTCCAGTTCCATTCGTCGAGGGATTCCTTACGGATCTGGCCCTTGACAAATGAAACCGGACACAGGTCATAGTCAGGGCTTTTTTTTGAGTGAAGAGCGGCACTTTTTGCCAGTTCGTCGGCGCGCTCGTTT
>CAWLCK010000003.1:730600-782710 GCA_963855885.1 Coenonympha glycerion | reverse complement strand
GTAACCGACACCTCTGTTTGAGATGGGAAAGACCATTAAACTAGTGACACTGTTACCGTAACCGACACCTCTGTTTGAGATGGGAAAGACCATTGAACTCGCGACACTGTTACCGTAACCGACACCTCTGTTTGAGATGGGAAAACCATTAAACTAGTGTAACCGACACCTCTGTTTGACTTAAACGTGACACTGTTACCGTAACCGACACCTCTGTTGAAGATGGGCAAAACTATTGAACTCGCGACACTGTTTCGGCTCTGTTTAAGAACTGACGTTACCGTAACCGACACCTCTGTTTGAGATGGGAAAGACCATTAAACTAGTGGACTGTTACCGTAACCGACACCTCTGTTGAAGATGGGAAAACTATTGAACTCGCGACACTGTTTCGGCTCTGTTTTGAACTCGACACCTCTGAAACTGTTACCGTAACCGACACCTCTGTTTGAGATGGGAAAGACCATTAAACTAGTGACACTGTTACCGTAACCGACACCTCTGTTTGAGATGGGGAAAACCATTGAACTCGCGACACTGTTACCGTAACCGACACCTCTGTTTGCGATGGGGAAAACCATTGAACTCGCGACACTGTTACCGTAACCGACACCTCTGTTGAAGATGGGCAAAACTATTGAACTCGCGACACTGTTTCGGCTCTGTTTAAGATGCGAAAAATCATTGGACTCGCGACACTGTTACCGTAACCGACACCTCTGTTGAAGATGGGAAAAGCTATTGAACTCGCGACACTGTTTCGGCTCTGTTTTGAACTCGCGAAACTGTTACCGTAACCGACACCTCTGTTTGAGATGGGAAAGACCATTAAACTAGTGACACTGTTACCGTAACCGACACCTCTGTTTGAGATGGGAAAGACCATTAAACTAGTGACACTGTTACCGTAACCGACACCTCTGTTTGAGATGGGAAAGACCATTAAACTAGTGACACTGTTACCGTAACCGACACCTCTGTTGAAGATGGGCAAAACTATTGAACTCGCGACACTGTTTCGGCTCTGTTTAAGATGCGAAAAATCATTGGACTCGCGACACTGTTACCGTAACCGACACCTCTGTTGAAGATGGGAAAGACCATTAACTCATGCACTGTTACCGTAACCGACACCTCTGTTTGAGATGGGAAAGACATTGAACTCGCGACACTGTTTCGGCTCTGTTTTGAACTCGCGAAACTGTTACCGTAACCGACACCTCTGTTTGAAGATGGGAAAGACCATTAAACTCGCGACACTGTTACCGTAACCGACACCTCTGTTTAAGATGGGAAAACATTGGCGACACTGTTACCGTAACCGACACCTCTGTTTGAGATGGGAAAGACCATTAAACTAGTGACACTGTTACCGTAACCGACACCTCTGTTGAAGATGGGCAAAACTATTGAACTCGCGACACTGTTTCGGCTCTGTTTAAGATGCGAAAAATCATTGGACTCGCGACACTGTTACCGTAACCGACACCTCTGTTTGAAGATGGGAAAAGCTATTGAACTCGCGACACTGTTTCGGCTCTGTTTAAGATGCGAAAAATCATTGGACTCGCGACACTGTTACCGTAACCGACACCTCTGTTTGAGATGGGAAAGACCATTAAACTAGTGACACTGTTACCGTAACCGACACCTCTGTTGAAGATGGGCAAAACTATTGAACTCGCGACACTGTTTCGGCTCTGTTTAAGATGCGAAAAATCATTGGACTCGCGACACTGTTTCGGCTCTGTTTTGAACTCGCGAAACTGTTACCGTAACCGACACCTCTGTTTGAGATGGGAAAGACCATTAAACTAGTGACACTGTTACCGTAACCGACACCTCTGTTGAAGATGGGCAAAACTATTGAACTCGCGACACTGTTTCGGCTCTGTTTAAGATGCGAAAAATCATTGGACTCGCGAAACTGTTACCGTAACCGACACCTCTGTTTGAGATGGGAAAGACCATTAAACTAGTGACACTGTTACCGTAACCGACACCTCTGTTGAAGATGGGCAAAACTATTGAACTCGCGACACTGTTTCGGCTCTGTTTAAGATGCGAAAAATCATTGGACTCGCGACACTGTTACGTAACGACCCTCTTTTGAGATGGAAAGCCATTAAACTAGTGACACTGTTACCGTAACCGACACCTCTGTTGAAGATGGGCAAAACTATTGAACTCGCGACACTGTTTCGGCTCTGTTTAAGATGCGAAAAATCATTGGACTCGGACACTGTTACCGTAACCGACACCTCTGTTGAAGATGGGAAAACTATTGAACTCGCGACACTGTTTCGGCTCTGTTTTGACTCGCGAACTGTTACCGTAACCGACACCTCTGTTGAAGATGGGAAAGACATTAACTGCGACACTGTTACGGCTCTGTTTAATGAACTTTACGCGACACCTCTGTTAGATGGAAACCATTGACTCGCGACACTGTTACCGTAACCGACACCTCTGTTTGAGATGGGAAAGACCATTAAACTAGTGACACTGTTACCGTAACCGACACCTCTGTTTGAGATGGGAAAGACCATTAAACTAGTGACACTGTTACCGTAACCGACACCTCTGTTTGAGATGGGAAAGACCATTAAACTAGTGACACTGTTACCGTAACCGACACCTCTGTTGAAGATGGGCAAAACTATTGAACTCGCGACACTGTTTCGGCTCTGTTTAAGATGCGAAAAATCATTGGACTCGCGACACTGTTACCGTAACCGACACCTCTGTTTGAGATGGGAAAGACCATTAAACTAGTGACACTGTTACCGTAACCGACACCTCTGTTGAAGATGGGCAAAACTATTGAACTCGCGACACTGTTTCGGCTCTGTTTAAGATGCGAAAAATCATTGGACTCGCGAACTGACACCTCTGTTTGAGATGGGAAAGACCATTAAACTAGTGACACTCCGTAACCGACACCTCTTTGAATGGCAAACTGTTACCGTAACCGACACCTCTGTTTGAGATGGGAAAGACCATTAAACTAGTGACACTGTTACCGTAACCGACACCTCTGTTTGAGATGGGAAAGACCATTAAACTAGTGACACTGTTACCGTAACCGACACCTCTGTTTGAGATGGGAAAGACCATTAAACTAGTGACACTGTTACCGTAACCGACACCTCTGTTGAAGATGGGCAAAACTATTGAACTCGCGACACTGTTTCGGCTCTGTTTAAGATGCGAAAAATCATTGGACTCGCGACACTGTTACCGTAACCGACACCTCTGTTGAAGATGGGAAAAGCTATTGAACTCGCGACACTGTTTCGGCTCTGTTTTGAACTCGCGAAACTGTTACCGTAACCGACACCTCTGTTTGAGATGGGAAAGACCATTAAACTAGTGACACTGTTACCGTAACCGACACCTCTGTTTGAGATGGGAAAGACCATTAAACTAGTGACACTGTTACCGTAACCGACACCTCTGTTGAAGATGGGAAAAGCTATTGAACTCGCGACACTGTTTCGGCTCTGTTTTGAACTCGCGAAACTGTTACCGTAACCGACACCTCTGTTTGAGATGGGAAAGACCATTAAACTAGTGACACTGTTACCGTAACCGACACCTCTGTTTGAAGATGGGCAAAACCATTGAACTCGCGACACTGTTTCGGCTCTGTTTGTGCGAACTAGTGACACTGTTACCGTAACCGACACCTCTGTTGAAGATGGGAAAAGCTATTGAACTCGCGACACTGTTTCGGCTCTGTTTAAGATGAACTCTCGCGACACTGTTACCGTAACCGACACCTCTGTTTGAAGATGGGAAAGACCATTGAACTCGTGACACTGTTTCGGCCGACACCTCTGTTTAAGATGGGAAAAACCATTGGACTCGCGACACTGTTACCGTAACCGACACCTCTGTTTGAAGATGGGAAAAGCTAGAACTTGTACCTAACTCGACACCTCTGTTTGAGATGGAAAACATACTCGCGAAACTGTTACCGTAACCGACACCTCTGTTTGAGATGGGAAAGACCATTAAACTAGTGACACTGTTACCGTAACCGACACTTCTGTTGAAGATGGGCAAAACTATTGAACTCGCGACACTGTTTCGGCTCTGTTTAAGATGCGAAAAATCATGTTACCGTAACCGACACCTCTGTTGAAGATGGGAAAACTCGACACTGTTTCGGCTCTGTTTTGAACACTGTTACCGTAACCGACACCTCTGTTGAAGATGGGAAAAGCTATTGAACTCGCGACACTGTTTCGGCTCTGTTTTGAACTCGCGAAACTGTTACCGTAACCGACACCTCTGTTTGAGATGGGAAAGACCATTAAACTAGTGACACACTGTTACCGTAACCGACACCTCTGTTTAAGATGGGAAAAACCATTGACTCGCGACACTGTTACCGTAACCGACACCTCTGTTGAAGATGGGAAAAGCTATTGAACTCGCGACACTGTTTCGGCTCTGTTTTGAACTCGCGAAACTGTTACCGTAACCGACACCTCTGTTTGAGATGGGAAAGACCATTAAACTAGTGACACTGTTACCGTAACCGACACCTCTGTTTGAGATGGGAAAGACCATTAAACTAGTGACACTGTTACCGTAACCGACACCTCTGTTTGAGATGGGAAAGACCATTAAACTAGTGACACTGTTACCGTAACCGACACCTCTGTTTGAGATGGGAAAGACCATTAAACTAGTGACACTGTTACCGTAACCGACACCTCTGTTTAAGATGGGAAAACCATTGAACACTGTTACGTAACCGACACCTCTGTTTAAAGATGGGAAAAATCATTGAACTCGCGACACTGTTTCGGCTCTGTTTAAGATGCGAAAAATCATTGGACTCGCGACACTGTTACCGTAACCGACACCTCTGTTGAAGATGGGCAAAACTATTGAACTCGCGACACTGTTTCGGCTCTGTTTAAGATGCGAAAAATCATTGGACTCGCGACACTGTTACCGTAACCGACACCTCTGTTGAAGATGGGAAAAGCTATTGAACTCGCGACACTGTTTCGGCTCTGTTTTGAACTCGCGAAACTGTTACCGTAACCGACACCTCTGTTTGAGATGGGAAAGACCATTAAACTAGTGACACTGTTACCGTAACCGACACCTCTGTTTGAGATGGGAAAGACCATTAAACACTGTTACCGTAACCGACACCTCTGTTGAGATGGGAAAGCTATTGTTAACTCGGAACTGTTACCGTAACCGACACCTCTGTTTGAGATGGGAAAGACCATTAAACTAGTGACACTGTTACCGTAACCGACACCTCTGTTGAAGATGGGCAAAACTATTGAACTCGCGACACTGTTTCGGCTCTGTTTAAGATGCGAAAAATCATTGGACTCGCGACACTGTTACCGTAACCGACACCTCTGTTGAAGATGGGAAAACTATTGAACTCGCGACACTGTTTCGGCTCTGTTTAAGATGCGAAAAATCATTGGACGCGAAAATCGCGACAGATGGGAAAGACTGTTTACCGTAACCGACACCTCTGTTGAAGATGGGAAAAGCTATTGAACTCGCGACACTGTTTCGGCTCTGTTTTGGAAAATCTCTCGCGAAACTGTTACCGTAACCGACACCTCTGTTTGAGATGGGAAAGACCATTAACTGGACTAGTGACACTGTTACCGTAACCGACACCTCTGTTTGAGATGGGAAAGACCATTCGGCAACTAGTGACACTGTTACCGTAACCGACACCTCTGTTTGAGATGGGAAAGACCATTAAACTAGTGACACTGTTACCGTAACCGACACCTCTGTTGAATGGGAAAGACCGACACTGTTACTCTCTGTTGAATGGGAAAGACCATTAACTCGCGAAACTGTTACCGTAACCGACACCTCTGTTTGAGATGGGAAAGACCATTAAACTAGTGACACTGTTACGTAACCGACTGTTTGAGATGGGAAAGACCATTAAACTAGTGACACTGTTACCGTAACCGACACCTCTGTTGAAGATGGGCAAAACTATTGAACTCGCGACACTGTTTCGGCTCTGTTTAAGATGCGAAAAATCATTGGACTCGCGACACTGTTACCGTAACCGACACCTCTGTTGAAGATGGGAAAAGCTATTGAACTCGCGACACTGTTTCGGCTCTGTTTTGAACTCGCGAAACTGTTACCGTAACCGACACCTCTGTTTGAGATGGGAAAGACCATTAAACTAGTGACACTGTTACCGTAACCGACACCTCTGTTTGAGATGGGAAAGACCATTAAACTAGTGACACTGTTACCGTAACCGACACCTCTGTTGAAGATGGGCAAAACTATTGAACTCGCGACACTGTTTCGGCTCTGTTTTGAACTCGCGAAACTGTTACCGTAACCGACACCTCTGTTTGAGATGGGAAAGACCATTAAACTAGTGACACTGTTTCGGCTCTGTTTTGACCGTAACCGACACCTCTGTTTGAGATGGGAAAGACCATTAAACTAGTGACACTGTTACCGTAACCGACACCTCTGTTTGAGATGGGAAAGACCATTAAACTAGTGACACTGTTACCGTAACCGACACCTCTGTTGAAGATGGGCAAAACTATTGAACTCGCGACACTGTTTCGGCTCTGTTTAAGATGCGAAAAATCATTGGACTCGCGACACTGTTACCGTAACCGACACCTCTGTTGAAGATGGGAAAAGCTATTGAACTCGCGACACTGTTTCGGCTCTGTTTTGAACTCGCGAAACTGTTACCGTAACCGACACCTCTGTTTGAGATGGGAAAGACCATTAAACTAGTGACACTGTTACCGTAACCGACACCTCTGTTTGAAGACCATTAAACCGACACCTCTGTTTGAGATGGGAAAGACCATTAAACTAGTGACACTGTTACCGTAACCGACACCTCTGTTTGAGATGGGAAAGACCATTAAACTAGTGACACTGTTACCGTAACCGACACCTCTGTTTGAGATGGGAAAGACCATTAAACTAGTGACACTGTTACCGTAACCGACACCTCTGTTGAAGATGGGCAAAACTATTGAACTCGCGACACTGTTTCGGCTCTGTTTAAGATGCGAAAAATCATTGGACTCGCGACACTGTTACCGTAACCGACACCTCTGTTGAAGATGGGAAAAGCTATTGAACTCGCGACACTGTTTCGGCTCTGTTTTGAACTCGCGAAACTGTTACCGTAACCGACACCTCTGTTTGAGATGGGAAAGACCATTAAACTAGTGACACTGTTACCGTAACCGACACCTCTGTTTGAGATGGGAAAGACCATTAAACTAGTGACACTGTTACCGTAACCGACACCTCTGTTGAAGATGGGCAAAACTATTGAACTCGCGACACTGTTTCGGCTCTGCTTAAGATGCGAAAAATCATTGGACTCGCGACACTGTTACCGTAACCGACACCTCTGTTGAAGATGGGAAAAGCTATTGAACTCGCGACACTGTTTCGGCTCTGTTTTGAACTCGCGAAACTGTTACCGTAACCGACACCTCTGTTTGAGATGGGAAAGACCATTAAACTAGTGACACTGTTACCGTAACCGACACCTCTGTTTGAGATGGGAAAGACCATTAAACTAGTGACACTGTTACCGTAACCGACACCTCTGTTGAAGATGGGCAAAACTATTGAACTCGCGACACTGTTTCGGCTCTGTTTAAGATGCGAAAAATCATTGGACTCGCGACACTGTTACCGTAACCGACACCTCTGTTGAAGATGGGAAAAGCTATTGAACTCGCGACACTTTTTCGGCTCTGTTTTGAACTCGCGAAACTGTTACCGTAACCGACACCTCTGTTTGAGATGGGAAAGACCATTAAACTAGTGACACTGTTACCGTAACCGACACCTCTGTTGAAGATGGGAAAGACCATTAAACTAGTGACACTGTTACCGTAACCGACACCTCTGTTGAAGATGGGCAAAACTATTGAACTCGCGACACTGTTTCGGCTCTGTTTAAGATGCGAAAAATCATTGGACTCGCGACACTGTTACCGTAACCGACACCTCTGTTGAAGATGGGAAAAGCTATTGAACTCGCGACACTGTTTCGGCTCTGTTTTGAACTCGCGAAACTGTTACCGTAACCGACACCTCTGTTTGAGATGGGAAAGACCATTAAACTAGTGACACTGTTACCGTAACCGACACCTCTGTTTGAGATGGGAAAGACCATTAAACTAGTGACACTGTTACCGTAACCGACACCTCTGTTGAAGATGGGCAAAACTATTGAACTCGCGACACTGTTTCGGCTCTGTTTAAGATGCGAAAAATCATTGGACTCGCGACACTGTTACCGTAACCGACACCTCTGTTGAAGATGGGAAAAGCTATTGAACTCGCGACACTGTTTCGGCTCTGTTTTGAACTCGCGAAACTGTTACCGTAACCGACACCTCTGTTTGAGATGGGAAAGACCATTAAACTAGTGACACTGTTACCGTAACCGACACCTCTGTTTGAGATGGGAAAGACCATTAAACTAGTGACACTGTTACCGTAACCGACACCTCTGTTGAAGATGGGCAAAACTATTGAACTCGCGACACTGTTTCGGCTCTGTTTAAGATGCGAAAAATCATTGGACTCGCGACACTGTTACCGTAACCGACACCTCTGTTGAAGATGGGAAAAGCTATTGAACTCGCGACACTGTTTCGGCTCTGTTTTGAACTCGCGAAACTGTTACCGTAACCGACACCTCTGTTTGAGATGGGAAAGACCATTAAACTAGTGACACTGTTACCGTAACCGACACCTCTGTTTGAGATGGGAAAGACCATTAAACTAGTGACACTGTTACCGTAACCGACACCTCTGTTGAAGATGGGCAAAACTATTGAACTCGCGACACTGTTTCGGCTCTGTTTAAGATGCGAAAAATCATTGGACTCGCGACACTGTTACCGTAACCGACACCTCTGTTTGAGATGGGAAAAACCATTGAATTCGCAACACTGCTACCGTTATCTTTAAGTCTCATTTGTCCAGCAATCTAATCTTGTCGGCATACACACAAACCAAAGACGTACCGCCAAGCGATTTAGCGTTCCGGTACGATGCTGTGTAGAAACCGTTGGGGGTGACATAACTTACCCCTTCCAAGTTAGTACGCTAACATCTTCGACTGCATCATCACTTACCATCAAGTGAGATCGCAGTCAAGTACTAATTTGTATAGCGTAAAAAAAAGAACCCTTCGAACCGTAACAAAGATAATATTATATACTGCTTTACTGTAGAATGACAGAAACTGCGAGACGAAATATTCTGTGTGTACTAATTTTCTAAAGTAAATAAATACTTCACTGCAATTCCTGCAATTTCGCTGAAATAAACTTGCAATTCCTTTGTACAAAATCTCTAAACATGCATCTAAAAATAGTGCTATTCTTGTAAAAATACTCCTCATTGTACTTACAAATAATGACAAAATAAATAAAATTTGAATTTGGCGGGCAGATCCTATTGTGTAACCTTGAATTAAGTAATTTATATTTTTCTGTTCTTCTAGAAATTCCAATGCGTACACTCACAGTGGAAGAATGCGAATCCCTATCGGAAAACTTACCCCAGAGGCACACCAGCGTGGAAATAGTCGGTCTGCGGGTTCGCCTGATACCTGCCGAGCATTCGGAGCGGCCGGCCAAGCCTCCCCTCGTGTTGGACCTGCAGCTGCCCAAAGCGACCGTGATGATCACTGGCCCATTGTACCCTCACAGGTATGTGTACCCTCCCAGGCCGTAGTACCCTCACAGGTATGTGTACCCTCCCAGGCCGTTGTATCCACACAGGTATGTGTACCCTCCCAGGCCGTTGTACTCTCCCAGGACTTTGTACCCTCACAGGTATGTGTACCCTCCCAGGCCGCCATACCCTCTACCATCACAATAATATTGTCTTCCCCGACCGATCCCGCCTCGACCTGTGGCCACGACCATCTGTAGAGATTTGCCATCGGCGCGGGAGGTATTAAGCCTGGCGTCGACTACAGCAGAAACGCGTCGAATCGAATCGAGTCGCATTTAGTCCTAGTGCGTCCATCTCTGAAGAATCGAATCGAATTGTTTATTCGTCGCAACTTTTCAACAAGTTAGGTCGTTTTTGCATCATGGATAGCTCGGATGAAGAGATGTTTTTATTTCAAATACTTTTTGATGAAGGAAAGGATAATAGGAAAAGGAAACGGCGTGCACCAAAATACAAATAAAACGAAAACGAAACTGACTGATAGAAAATAAAATACGCTGGCGCGGATTCGCTTCTCCACGTCGACTGAGGCGCGCCGAGCCGAATCGAGTCGCATCGGCGAAGAAATTCGCCTGCCGAGCAAGTCGCGAGGTCGATTCGATTCGGCGCGCCTCGGCTCGTCGCAAATGGACGCACTTTCATAGTAAATATATAGAAGGCGACTTTCTGTGATTCGATTCGATTCGGCTCGGCGAGCCTAGTGGACGCGAGCCTTTATGGTGATGCCTCATTAGGCGTTGTGTTGTAGCACGCGACGGATCGACGGACGAGAGACAAAGAGGGGGCGACAGTCAGTTTTCCATTTCATTATGGACTAAGGCCCGATTTCCTTGTGCTCAAACAGGTGTACTCTCTATTGCTTCTGTTTTGGCTAGAATTGGCCAAACGCCGCTTTCTCGCTCCCGCCTGCGGCTGGAGAGGGAGATGGGGCGCGCGGCTCCGGGGGCAGCGCGGCAGCCCCCCGCGTAGGCAGTCGAGTATGTACATTCGTTTACAGGTCCGTGCGGCGGGGCCTATTGCTGCGCGGATCGTCTTTAAGTATATTAGCGTAAGGTCTACTGGTCGCGCGAGACGGGACTCAATGTCCACTCCCGCGCTTAGCGAACCGCCGCCCACGCCGCGTCGTCCGGCGGTCGGTCGCGCCGTTTGTGAGTTCTTCGTAAAACCCCGACGGAGTCGGTCGACTGTTAGTGCCGCGTCGCCCGCGTGAAGTTGCCTGCCACGCCGCATCGTGCCGTCTTATTATTTATGAGGAGCTATTTATCGCGTACCATTTTGTGCCGCGTAGCCCGCGTGCTGTTTGCCGGCCACGTCGTCACTTGCCGTAAGCGGTCGCCGAAGAGTCCTGTTCAGCCGAGAATTTTGGAATCCGCGTGGCCCGCTTGAAGTATGCCGGTCAACGCCGTGTCGTATTAGTTTAGGAGCCCTAATTTTGCGCTCCTTGGCTCGCCGCGTCCTTCTAAGGCTGCGGGCCCATTTGACTGTCCGGAACACTGTTCCTTGTGCTCCCGCGCCTTCTCGCCGCCGCCGGACTCGCTACCCGCGAATTAGTGCCGCCGCCGCGAAAGACCCCTCAAGGAAGGGCGAGTGTGTTCCTTTGCATTTAACACAGCAGGCATCACACACCACATTCCATCATACACGAACTCACTCCCCGGATACCACGTGCTTGCTGTCTCCTGCGCCGGTAAGTACCTAGTAGTAAGTCGTTCTGTGCCGCGGGATAAAACCCAGTGCAATTCGCCTCATCTCTTTTTTTTTGGTGGGTCCTTTTGACCCACCCCGCCGCTGCCTGTGGGAGTCCGCTGGCCTGCTCTGATGGGCCCGGCAGTTGCCCGCTGATTCATTGGCACAGGCGCGGTGCGTAATCATTATTGGTAGCAGAGCGTGGTTTGTCTACACCTCGCTTTGCGTTTTGCGCTGGTTTTGCCCGCCGCGCCGTTCATTTTCTGCGCCGCTGGCATAAATCCCGCTTTCCGCCACGCGCCGTGTCGTCCGCCGCGCTGTTAGCGGAAATTCCGCAATCGCCGCCAGTTCCGCTGCGTCAACGCCGCGTTTCGGCCGCGTTCCGATTATTATAATTATAAGTTTAATTACATCATAATTTGTTTGTTACATTTGTTATTGTTTTGCTTGCGTGCCGGTACCGCCCGCTCGCCACGTAATTTAACACGCGTATCTACTACGGTCGCGCCGCTTTGTTCATTGCGACTACGGTACGACCGCGACCGCGATACGACTTGTTTACTATTGCTTTAATTTTATTATTGCTTGCACTCGCGCCGCCCGCCGACTTGCCGGCCGCCTTTTCAATTTATTATTACTTTATTTTTGCCATTTGTTTACATTTAATTTGTTAGAATGTCCGCGAACATCAAAAAGCTAGCTGTACAGATACAGTCTGAGCTTCGCTGGGCGACGTCCGCCGCGGGTTTGATAGGCCGCGAAGATAGATCCGCCGCCCTATTACACCGAGCGGACCAGGTGCGGACTCGGCAGGCCTCTGTGGAGCAGGCCTTCCAAGACCTGCTCACCCTCGGCCCCGAACAGGAGGTACTGAGGACGGCTCAGGCCGATTACGACCAGTTCTTCGAACTGATGGACTCGGTGGTGGAGGCCGCCCATGGGATCCGGACCGCCGCTGATGAAAGGCGTCGAAGTGGCGCTTTTAGAGATTCCCCCAGCCGACCGCCCACGCAGCCGGCATTATTAGGGAAACTGCCCACGATCGAGCTGCCCAAATTCGGTGGGCAGCTTCAAGAGTGGATGGGCTTCCTGGCGTTGTTCGACAGTCTGGTCCACGCCAGGAAGGACCTGTCCCCCACCCAGAAGCTGACATACTTACTGTCCTCGCTACAGGGCGAGGCCCTGGACGTGGTGCGGCACCTCGACCTCTCGGAGGAGAGCTACACCACGGCCCGGGAATTGCTGGCCAGGCGCTACGAAAATGTGCGCCGGTTGGCCGACGCACATGTAGCCCAGCTACTCGCCTTGCCCGCCGTCACCGGGGTGGCCGGCCTCAGAGAGGCCTTGCTTAACCCTTGCATTGTGGCCACCAATGCTCTCCGTCGATTGGATCTCCCCGTCGACCAGTGGTCCTTCTTGTTATTGCACATAGTGCTCTCCCGCCTGCCGTCGGAGCTTAAGCTCCGCTTCGAGCAGCGCTTCGGAGGGGACGGTGCAACCTATCTGCCCCCTTTCTCCGACCTCCTGAAGTTTTTGGAGCAGGAGTGCCTCCAGGCCGATAACTCCGGAGTTACCGGCCCTCGAGTGGCCCCTGGGAGGTCCGAGCATGTCCGAGGGGGTGGGGCAAGGACTGGCCCTTCGGCGGGGACCGGCCCCAACCGGCGAGGCCGTGGAGCCGACGCCAGAGAAGGTCGCCGGGTGTCACAGTACAGCGGGGCCGTGGCCACGAAGCTCCCCCCTGTGCCTATTGTCGGCACCCCGGCCACCAGGTCCCCTCGTGTTCGCACTTCCTGGCCAAACCGGTTGCGGCCCGGAGAGAATACGTGGCGACACGCCAGTGGTGCTTCTCTTGCCTGGGCCAGCATCTCGTACGAGACTGCCCGCGCCAGCGGCCCTGCCCACATTGCGGCGGTGCCCATTCGGCCCTTTTGTGCGCTAACCGGAGTGGTTCCGGTCGCCGGGACAATGGGTCGCGCACCCCCTCCATGGGCGGGGGCGCTCGATCGCGCACCCCCCCATGGGCGGGGGCGCTAGTCCTGGCCACCCGGCCAGTCCCGTTAGGCGTTCTCCGGTGGACCACCAACCTCCTAGTGGAGGTAGGGGTTCCGCCCCCCGGAGGAGGGTTTCACCCCCCCGCGTCACGGTCACATACCCCTCGCGTCATCACGACGGGGATATCGCGTCCGCCCCATTGGGCGTCGTCCCGCGTCGGTTCTCGCCGCCACTACACGAGTGGCCGCGACTGGAGCGCCATCCACCCACCATAGGTCGAGGCGATCCCTACCGGGTGCCGGACGTTAGCCGCCTGGTGCGGCCCCAAATGGGTGAACGGTCCCCTGCTGATTACCAGCGCCCTAGGGGCGGTGGGGCTTCACCCCCCAGGGGGGGCCACACCCCCCCGGGGGAGGGTCACACCCCCCTCGCATTTTTATGACGGGGGTCTGACGGCCGCTCCAATGAGCGTCGAACCGGCTAGGTTTTTGCCTCCCCTCCATGTGTGGACGCAACTGGAGCGCCATCCACCCGTGCTAGGTCGAGGCGCTCCCTACCACGCCCCGGATGCTAGCCGCATGGTGCGACCCCGGGTTGGTTATGCCGGATGGTCCCCACGTTGGGTACCCTCCCCCTCTCTAGCAGCGCCCCAGCCGGAGTACCCCCGTCAGTGGGCTCCCGCTGGTGAAGGCGCGTCGCGCTAGGTGTCCGCCACCCTAGCTGCCACCTAGCCACCTCCCCTGAGACTTTGGATCTACAGCAGTCAGTATGCCCGACCATACTTTTGTCGACTGCCTCAGGAAGGTTAGGGTCTCAGGCTACAGGAGTGGCTCTCCCTTGTGGCCTCACTTCCGAATGTTAATCGGATTTCGATGCCTCGTTGCTTCCTACCGCCCGGAAGGTGCCACGCCAGTCTCCACGGCTTTTGTGATGCGTCCGAAAAAGGGTACGCAGCCGTGGTCTATTTGCGAACTATCAGTGACACCGGCGAGGTCGCAACCCACCTTGTCTTGGCGAAAAGTAAAGTGGCCCCAATTAGGTCACGCTTGACGATACCCAAATTGGAGTTGTCTGGAGCCGCTCTTTTGGTGCGCCTTCTCAACCATGTGCGTACGTCCCTCCTATCGATCGTTGACCTGACGGACGTGTACGCCTGGTCGGACAGCGAAATTGTCCTTTGTTGGTTGCGAGCCGCTCCCCACAACTTGGAAGTCTTTGTTGCCAACCGGGTTTCCCAAATCCAGAATTCGGAAACCCCGTTGACCTGGAGACATGTGCCAGGGGACCTGAACCCTGCAGATTGTGCTTCCCGCGGATGTGAAGCTTCCGACCTTGTCAACCACTCTCTTTGGTGGGGCCCTGACTGGCTGACTCGGAATGAGTCCGCCTGGCCTCAGAGTAGGTTCGCCGAGCCCGACGAGTTACCTGGCTTGCGAGTCGGAGTTGTTGAAGATAAGCCAGCCAATCCGCTGAGCTATCTTCAGGAACGCTACAGTTCCCTTGATAAATTGATTGGGGTGACGGCTTGGATTCAGCGCTTCACCCACAACGCTCGGAACCCACGCGACAAAATGTCGAACCCGGTCTTGTCGCCCCTGGAGAGACAGGAGGCCCGGACCTTTTGGATACGTTTGGTTCAACTGGAGCATTTTGAGTCCGCTATTGAGACACTGAAGCGAGGTTTACCTTTGAAAGGCTCGCTCGCCCGCTTAAACCTCTTCCTGGATGACACCGGATTGATACGCGTTGGTGGACGCCTCCGGAATTCTGACTTACCCTATGGGGCACGTCATCCCTTGTTGCTTCCGAACAATAGCGCTTTTGTAAAATTGTTGGTGACGCATTACCACGTCAAAAATGCCCACGCTGGCTGCAACGCCCTTTCGGCCATATTGCAGCGCGAATTTTGGATTTTATCGGGACGACGCTCCATCCGAAGCGTCATTTTTAAGTGCATTCCGTGCTACCGCCTGAAGGCCAGCACCATGCAGCCCATTATGGAGGACCTCCCCACCGACCGTGTCGTGGCCTCGCGCCCTTTCTCGGCGGTCGGGACGGATTTTGCGGGGCCGTTCTTCGTCAAGAGCTCCAGCCTCCGCAATGCTCGTTCCCTCAAGGCCTACCTTTGCGTTTTTGTTTGCCTGGCTACCAAGGCCGTACACTTAGAACTGGTGAGTGCCCTCAGCACCGAAGCCTTTGTAGCCACGCTAGGCCGCTTCGTTTCACGCCGAGGTTATCCGCACCTGATCCGATCGGATTGTGGGACCAACTATAAGGGTGCCGATAGGTATTTGAAGGAAGTCGTCCAATTTTTGAATGAAAATAAGATAGGCATCGGCACGGCAATGTCCAAGATGGGGATAACTTGGACCTTTGACCCGCCAGCTTGTCCCCACTGGGGCGGGATCTTTGAAGCCGTCGTTAAGGTCTCAAAGACGCATCTCCGACGCGTGATAGGTGAAACCATTTTGACTTTTGAAGAGCTCGCTACCGTGTTTTGTAAGATTGAGGCTGTCCTCAATTCTCGGCCACTCTGCCCCTTATCGTCCGATCCCAATGACCTGGAAGTTTTAACCCCCGGTCATTTCCTAATTGGTGAACCCCTTAACGCCCTGCCCGAGTACCCCTTCAGGGACGTGAAGGTCTCACGGTTGTCTCGTTTCGAATTGCTACAGCAGATGACCCAAAATTTCTGGCATCGTTGGTATTTAGAATATTTGCATCTCTTGCAGCAGCGCGTTAAGTGGTCAGACAAGACCGACCCACCTAAGGTTGGTGATCTTGTCCTAGTTAAGGAGTCCAATTTGTTGCCTTTATGCTGGCGTCGTGGACGCATTCTTAAATTGATATATGGATCCGATGGGGTTCCCAGAGTTGCCGAGGTAATGGTCGGAGATTCGGTTTTGCAGCGAGCCGTCTCTTCCTTATCCCGCTTGCCCATTGGTTAGTGGACCCCAAATCCTTGGGCCCACGGGCGGGGGGATTGTTTTGGCTAGAATTGGCCAAACGCCGCTTTCTCGCTCCCGCCTGCGGCTGGAGAGGGAGATGGGGCGCGCGGCTCCGGGGGCAGCGCGGCCCCCCGCGTAGGCAGTCGAGTATGTACATTCGTTTACAGGTCCGTGCGGCGGGGCCTATTGCTGCGCGGATCGTCTTTAAGTATATTAGCGTAAGGTCTACTGGTCGCGCGAGACGGGACTCAATGTCCACTCCCGCGCTTAGCGAACCGCCGCCCACGCCGCGTCGTCCGGCGGTCGGTCGCGCCGTTTGTGAGTTCTTCGTAAAACCCCGACGGAGTCGGTCGACTGTTAGTGCCGCGTCGCCCGCGTGAAGTTGCCTGCCACGCCGCATCGTGCCGTCTTATTATTTATGAGGAGCTATTTATCGCGTACCATTTTGTGCCGCGTAGCCCGCGTGCTGTTTGCCGGCCACGTCGTCACTTGCCGTAAGCGGTCGCCGAAGAGTCCTGTTCAGCCGAGAATTTTGGAATCCGCGTGGCCCGCTTGAAGTATGCCGGTCAACGCCGTGTCGTATTAGTTTAGGAGCCCTAATTTTGCGCTCCTTGGCTCGCCGCGTCCTTCTAAGGCTGCGGGCCCATTTGACTGTCCGGAACACTGTTCCTTGTGCTCCCGCGCCTTCTCGCCGCCGCCGGACTCGCTACCCGCGAATTAGTGCCGCCGCCGCGAAAGACCCCTCAAGGAAGGGCGAGTGTGTTCCTTTGCATTTAACACAGCAGGCATCACACACCACATTCCATCATACACGAACTCACTCCCCGGATACCACGTGCTTGCTGTCTCCTGCGCCGGTAAGTACCTAGTAGTAAGTCGTTCTGTGCCGCGGGATAAAACCCAGTGCAATTCGCCTCATCTCTTTTTTTTTGGTGGGTCCTTTTGACCCACCCCGCCGCTGCCTGTGGGAGTCCGCTGGCCTGCTCTGATGGGCCCGGCAGTTGCCCGCTGATTCATTGGCACAGGCGCGGTGCGTAATCAGCTTCACTCTCATAATTCGATATGACGTCCTCTCCGAAACACGACGCACGAGGGTATACGGAGTATTTCAAACTCTGGACTGGTACTAACAATTTCCTTATAGTTCGTATAGAATATAGATGATTATTCTGACATAACTTTACAGTGACGTCATAGCTCTCTCTGAATTAACTGAAAAAGTAAACCAATAAAAATGTTCTTAATTTTTTTGTTGGTTTATTGATTTAATCAGTTTTATTTATAACTGGCAAACCCGGCGAAGTCCGTTTTGCCACCAGATGGCTTTCCCGCTAAAAAGATTTTCCCGCTTTTCTTTTGAAATTTTTCCTGAATTTTCTTTGCTATAAACCTCACGGAGCCCGAGACCTTTCCAACGAATGCAAAATCGTGGAAATCGGTTCGTGCGTTCTGGAGTTATAGCGTCAGGAAGGGAAACCCGACTTATTTTTATATAGTAGAGAAGAAGAAGATTATAGTTTCATAAATAAAATGTATATTTTTGTTTCAGTCAACTACTTACCGTTTTGTGTAGAAACTCAATTCTGTGTTGCTCAGAGTGTGCTCGGCGGCGTGCCAGATCCCCGAGGACGGCGGCACGCTGTGGCGCGGCGCGCGGCTGCACGTCACGGCGCACGGCTCGCTGCAGGCGGGGCTGTGCTCGCCCGCGCACGTCGCGCCGCGCCCGTGCGCGCGCGCCGACGTCAAGCTGGTCACGCACACGCTGCTGAACACGCCCTACTTCAGCCGCCGCGAGTGCGTGCTGTTTAGCTATACTGTCAAAATACGTAAGTTGTTACTATTCTAACTATGGGATTTTTTTTTACGCTATACAAGTTAGTACTTGACTGCGATCTCACCTGATGGTAAGTGATGATGCAGTCGAAGATGTTAGCGTACTAACTTGGAAGGGGTAAGTCAAGTCACCCTAACGGTTTCTACACAGCATCGTACCGGAACGCTAAATCGCTTGGCGGCACGTCTTTGCTGGTAGGGTAATTAGCCACGGCCAAGACCTGAACCACCACCAGACCAGACCTGAGCCAATTTAGAAATTATAAAATTCCAAAGTGGCCCGTGGCGGGAATCGAACCCGCGACCTCCCACTCGAATCCGAGCGTGCGTCCCCTGCGCCACGGAGGTCGTCAAAGATGGACGGATGCTTTGACACCTTTGATTGTGTCTCGACATGTGGCGGGCAGTGACGAAATAG
This sequence comes from Coenonympha glycerion, assembly GCA_963855885.1. Classification (NCBI taxonomy): domain Eukaryota; kingdom Metazoa; phylum Arthropoda; class Insecta; order Lepidoptera; family Nymphalidae; genus Coenonympha; species Coenonympha glycerion. The sequence goes on along the minus strand of CAWLCK010000003.1, from coordinate 764,065 downwards.
AAAAAAAATATGTGAATATGGGTTTGTGTATTCCAGGAGAGGCGAGCATCTGCGGGTCGGCTGCGCGGTTGCAGGCGGCGTACCATGCGGTTGTATCGACGCTGAACGAGAGGGTCTCCGCCCCGCTGCGACACACGAGCCTCGCGAAGGACGCCGTCAACGATGAAGGTGCGTGTCTTCGCTGCAACACTTTCATTAAACGAAGATAAACAACTTGAGTAAATCTGCATTCCTGACCATAAGTCTAATTACTCTACGGCCACACGCTTTAACTCAAGCCGAAATGAGCTAAATTCAAATATCTTGCATTCTGAGAGGGAACCCGTTCCCAGCAAAGACTTAAGATAATTTATTGGAAACTTCAAAACCGAACTTTCATTCAATCACGGACTTTTTTTGACCCGCCCGAGGAAAGTTATCGAACTTATTCGACTTTCGACCCCTGACGTACCTTGTATGAAAATTATGTCGAATTTCGACCTTGGATTAGGCAAATATGGATAGGATGAGTTGCATTAATTTCGGCTGTAACTGCCCAAATTGTCAGCAATTAAGTACATAATATAGGCCCATATTAGATTCCCAACCCGTACTTGAGGACTATGGCCTACCTCTTGTGCTTACATAAAACAGGGTAGATGGTAATGAAAATAAACTCGCCGGCATATTTAGCGGAACATAAAAAAAGGTCCATAATTAAAAAAATATGGTTTTATTTTAAAATCTACTTACTACACTTCTTTTGTTTTTTAAAGTTTCATTTGTTTTTACTTAAAATGAGATCACATTAAGAACAGATTTTGCGAGTAAAGGCTATTTATGAAAAATGGTACATTTTTGAACTTTTCATGTAACCTGGAAAAGTGAAATTTAATATTAAAATTACAATTAATTAAATCAGAAAAATGGTGATTAATATCGCGTATTTCCTCCACGTGCTCTTATTAAAGTTTCTACCCGTCTAGGCATACTGAGAATGATGTTATCGATGGTCTCCTGGGATAGTCTCCGCCATTCCTCAACTACGGCGATTCGCAGTTCTCCCACGTTGGCAGGAGCTGGAATTCTGGACTTAACTTTTCTTTTCAGCAAGTCCCAAACGTGCTCTATTGGGTTCATATCCGGTGATCTCGCCGGTCACTCCATAACAGTGATATTCATATCATTAAGATAAGCTTGAGTTACCCGAGCGGTATGCGGCAGAGCATTATCCTGCATAAAAACAAAATCGTCACCGATATATGGGGCAAACGGTACGACATTTTCTTCTAAAACTTCTCTGATATAGCGGTCTGCAGTCAGACTCCCTCTGTCAATCACTACCAAGTCTGTGCGAGCTCTCAAACAAATGACTGCCCAAACCATTATTGATCCACCACCGTATGCAACTGTAGTTTCAAAATTTGTCTGAATGTATCGTTCTCCTTTGCGTCTGTATATTCTTTGCCTGCCGTCAATTTGATTTAAGAGAATTCTGCACTCATCACTAAACAATACCTTACTCCTTTGGTCCGCGTTCCAAAGTCAATGTTCCTGAGCAAAAGTTAACCTGTTTCTACGATGATTTACCTCGAGCCTTGGAGCCTTGGCGGGCACAAATGAACCCATACCAGCTTCTTCGAGCCTTCTTCGTACCGTACGCTCACTTACGGTTACACCCCGCACTGCTTCTAACTCATGTCGGGCTTGGACGGCCGTCAAACGGGGGTTCCTACGTACACGAAGCCGAATGAAACGATCATCCCTACTCGAAGTGCGTCTTTTTCTGCCTTGTCCTGCTCTTCTCACATAAGTACCGGTCTCCCTGAACCGTTGGATACTGCGATGGATCGTTGAAACTGGTCGACGAAGATCTCTGGATATCACTCTGTAGGTTTGACCATTTCTTCGCATTTCGAGTGCCCTGGCAATCTCCGTTGGGGCTAAGTCAGGCATTATTCAGTCATCAACTCCAGAAAGATACGCGATTAAAAAAATCTAACAAAAAACAGTATTTCAATGAAATTTTAAATCAAACTCAGAAGGAAGAAATACTCGAAGTTCGCTCCAGATAAGGTGTATTTGAATAAAATTAAAACAATTGCATAAAATGTGATGTTCAGTTGCTTTTTTAATTTGAAAATATTTCTTTTTAAATTAAATAACGTATAAACCAGCCAGCAACTTTATATGATACTGATATCAAACCTTTTTTTTATGTTCCGCTAAATATGCCGGCGAGTTTAGTCTATAAAAAGGCAAACCTCAAGTGAGATCAAGGGTGTTTACAGAACTATTTTTCTGAAGAGTGTGACCACGTGTTCCAGAGTTGGCGGCCGTGGATGTGACGCTAGAGGACGTGACCGCGCGCGGATTCATAACCAAAAACGTGAACACGCATTTCATCACCGCGCACTCCGCAAGGGCGATGGCCTTCCACTCGCCGAGTGAGTTTTTTTGTCTTTGCACTCCTTCACCGCCTGAAAGAACGTTCAACATAGCAGACTGTGTCCTCAAATTATTGTTTACAAGCTTTTATTTAACTTTTGATGGCGGACAAGCTATTCTGATGCTCTCCCATTACATGGGCGGCTGAGATAACTCTTATCTGGGATACTGCATATTATGATCGTTCGAGTTCTAATATGGAGAGAATGGCGACTTTTGGGAATTTTTTGTGTTGAAATATATTAAATCACTAGCTGACCTGGAAAACGTTGTTTTGCCCTTAGGGGTAGTAAAAAATAGATAAATTGAGATTTAAACTATCCTATCTCTCAAGTTGGATCGAACTGCAAATGGTGTGCGAATTTTGTCCATTGAGGACAAACACTGTGACACGAGATTTATATATATTAGACTATTATTTGTGCAATTACCATTGTCATAAACGCGCCTTGTGTTAGTCTACAATTTGCGTAAAACTGAACATAATTTCAATTTGATTGGCTAATTTTGCCCGACCATCTAAGGAACTACCATATGTTCATCTTGAATCTTATATGGATTTGATCATGGCTATGATTAAGTTTTATCATTTACAGCTGATGGTGAAGTAAGACAAGCTTGGCTGTTTTCCGGTCCAGAGTCACCGACTACGACGTGAGTGCTATTATTATCTAGCTGATGTTCGCAACCTCGTAAGAGGTCTCGGTAACCGTATGTTTTTACATGAGAAAACTAGCCTGTGTCTAGTCACAAGCGATTCTAGTTATTTACACAACAAATTAATACTTGACTGCGATCACATCGATGGCAAGTGATGATGCAGCCGTAGGTCTTATCGTACAGACATCGTTTTAGTACATAAGTGTGTACATTGTTTTATGTGTGGCATAATTTTTTGAAACAAATACATGTTTCTTTCTTTCTTTATGTTATTTTATCTACGCTCATTGCTTAAAGTTCGAATTATGAAATCAAAATGTGTCACGTATTGACCTACTTTTTTCAGAGACTTATATAATTATTAAAAAGTAATTACTACTATAACATCGCTGTACTATGGAAATATCTCAAGATAGTAGAATAATTTCCATTACGATACTGGACTCTGGGTTCCTGTATTTTTATGTGTCGTCATAGCCAAAAAAGAGTGTAGAGCCTCCTTAGTTTTGTCTTTTATATATGTAGTTCACAGACAACAGTTAGTTGGTAGTCATTACCGAGAGTAGTATGGTATCTCCATGATGGGCCATGATTGACCATAGACAACAACAACAAGGTCTATTGTCTATGGTTCTGCGCGCACATACGCAGTTTACAACTGAATTTTGGCGCCATATCTACTAAAAGTGAAGGATTTACGACAAACATTAGCATGATTTTATGGTTTGGATTTATGATAATATGAGCGTAGATAAAGTAGTGTATGAAACTCTACATAATTAGGTATTAAAACATGAGTGTGAGTTTAAAAACGAACCGCATTATGCATTCGTTTCATAAACTACTATTTCTTTCTTTTTCTAAGTTATTTTATGTTACAGTCCCTACCTGCGCATCGCGGTCCAGTGGTGCAAGGATCCGCTGCCGTCTATGATAGAGTACCTGAACGTGTTGGTGGAGCCGACGGCGATCAGCGTCGACCCGCTGCTGGTGGCGTGGTTGAGCTACCGGCCGCGAGTGAAGACGCCCAGCGGTAACCGCAACACATACATTAAGGCGAAATCAACGACTCTGCCCGCGAAATTCAAAAATTTCATGGTTTTTTGCAATTTGTACGCTAATTACACATCAGAGTAATCTAGCTACTTGAAAAGATTCTGTATGTTTTTGGGACGAAACGTGCGTCGAAGAAAGTATTTGAAAATTGTGTGTGGTGTTTCATGTGGGCACTGTTCCTGCATATTGTACCCTGAATCTTTTCAAGTAGCGGATTATAACAAAACAAATTAATTGGTCCTTCTATACAATTAACAGTTAATTTTTTGTGCCGATTTGGAGCGCCCCCCTCGAATGTCCACAGTACTAAATTGACATTAGTTGCAAGGGAACGGTCTCTTAACGTTTCGAATACCATTTTATTTTAAGTTCTATGGACGCTTACCAGCGTACTAGTATAATATAAATTATTGATAGACATACAAAGGCTCTTGATTTTGCGAACATTTAGATATAAGTTTATATTAATGTTAAGTTTATATTAGTGTGAGTAAAACTCTGTTAGCTTGTAGGCTAAATTGTCATATTAGACAAATTAAAACAATTGGTTAAGTGCGATTCTTTCTTTTTCAGAATCACAAGCTCACGTGTTAAACGTGAGAACCATATCGTCTTCGCAGTTTTTGTTGAGGAGAAAAGCGACGCCGCCTGTGAGTGACCTTATAGTGGTTTTGATCTTTTCATTCTGAGTTCTGTTTTGAATGTTGTAAAACAGCATTCAAAACATAGCAAGATAAAGACAGCATAATAATCTTAAGTACAATTTTAATAGCTTATAATGTACCTTGTTCTCAGACCATATCATTCTAACATTAAATGCCCTGATCCCTGCCACGCACTGATCTGTATTCTATGGATCGCTGACTGTAAACGTAAAAATGAAGACACTTGATTTTTGGCGCTGATTGTTGCGGAACTCAAGGTCACTACCAACAATAATGTCAATTTAGTACCGTGGACTTTTGAAGGTGGCGCTTAAAATCGGCACAAAAAAGGGACTGTCTGGTGTATATAATAATCCATAGAATAGAGATCAGTGTTGCAACGTTTCGTTCAACGAGCACGTTCCAGTCATACCCGCCGTGACTCGTACATTGTCGTGACGCAGTCGTCGAGCGGGCGCGGCGCCAGCCGGTCGGGCTCGGGCGCGGAGCTGGTGCACGTGCGGCCGCGCAGCGCGGGCTCGGGCAGCGAGCGCAGCGACAAGAGGGACTCCAAACCCTCGCCGCAGACCGTACGTAGCCTATCTACAGTGCGACAAGGCTATTTTGGCGCGTGGCCAAAGTCTGAACTAACGCCGCTATCTTGTGCTACTGTTTAAAAGTTCGCTCTGTCAGTATATCACTATTGTATGTTATGTTGTTTTGCTTACTATTAACTATTTTAAAGTAAAATTGAAGTAAAATTGAGGAGATTTTAGTTTATGGCTGCCTTTGTTTTGCAACAGCGCCCTCCTTCAAGTGCCAAGAAAGCCTTGTCGGCCTGTATATAACTCTATGCATAGCGGTTTTTCTTCATGATGTAGACAAGGGATAAGCAAGGCGTTTTTTTATGATTACATATTTTTACATTAAACAAGTTAGTACTTGACTGCGATCTCACCTGATGGTAAGTGATGATGAAGCCGAAGATGTTATCGTACTAACTTCGAAGGGGTAAGTGCCGAAGCTTCCCGCCAGACCAGAGCTGAGCCAATTTAGAAATTAGAAAATTCCAAAGTGGCACTTGGCACACTCGAATACGAGTGCTACTGCGTCAGGGAGGTATTTTTGACCAAAATGGCCGAAACCTGTCTGGGAAACTTTATAAGTTCGTACACACCATCATTCATGCACACACCAGAACCTCGATCTCTCCTCTTGCGCGGACATTCGTGAGGCTTATCTCATGCCGGAACCAGACTGCGTTATTTGTTATTAGTTATGCGGCTACGCTGCATTTGTCCAAATATGTGTTTATGTGAGTAAATAACAAACATGCTATCCAAACTTGGTGCTATGTGCCAAATATTGCCAATACGTGTCCTTTGAAGTGTGCTAAAAACCGACAAGAGGACGGATACGCATATTTGCTATTCGCGCTTATGCGTTATTCGTGCAAATAAAGCAAAATATAGACGAACCGCCCACACTTGATCGTATGCGGCCGAATAAGGCGCATAACGAATCTATACTAATATTATAAAGAGGTAGCGTAACGATATTTGTGAGTTTGTGCGTTTGTGTGTTTGTGAGTTTGTGAGTTTGTGACGTTGTAAGGGGTAGTCTCTGGATCTACTGAACCGATCTTCACTATTCTTTCACCAATACGTTATTGTGGAGTGTCATAGGCTATAATAATTTCCAAATGCCCCGCGTCCTGTGGGCTGCGGGTGTAAGGTCCGGTTTCCACCCAAGCGAAGCGGAGCGGAGTTGTATTTGAGTAACCATTCAGATTTGTCATTTTGACATCTCCGAAACTGAGGGGAGAGGAGATATCGTAATGATGAAATCAGGTTGGTTATTCAAACAGCTCCGCTTTTGTGGAAACTGGAAACCGAGGCTTACGCGGTACAAACGGGCCGGGACAAAAATATTTCTAACGCGGAACGGAGTCCGCGGGCACTGCTAGTAACAAATAACGAAGTGTGGTGCCCCCATCAGACTGCCTTGATAATAACGGTGTAGAAGCCGGAGTCGTGGCTGAGCGGCGAGCGGCTGCGGCGGCTGCACGAGCGGCTCAACCGGCTGCTGCTGTCTGCGGAGGCGGGGCTCGTGCAGGTGTACGCGGCGTCCGGCGCGGTGTCCGCCGTCGACTGCGCGAGCGTGCGCGACGCCATGGAGCGACACGCGCTCGCCGCGAGGAGGGTTCTTGTGCTGAGGTAAATCAATTGATAATAACATCAAGATGAGCCCATCCGAACATTTTACGTAAACCTTCTTCATACAGAAAATGTAGAGCCATGTGTCGAAACTCCTGCGAAATATTGCGTAGGCTTACAGCTTACTACTGACGCCGGAGGGGGTTCTGCTCCCATAAACTGGCGACATTTTTTCGCTCGGTCCGCTGGGTCTATAGTATAGGTGTCTTTGGGTAAATCCAATACTTTCCCAGCCTGCAGGGCATGAGCAAGGCATCGGTGAGAGCAGTTGTAATGTACTAGTTTTATGAAAGAAACCTCACAGCAACGCCTTGCCCTAGTAATGTACATTACAACTTCTTTCTTCAACTTCAGTCTTTATGGCAAATTCGATGGTACAGAGAGCAGGAACGAAGGAAGGCGAGCTATGTGTGTGTGTGTGTGCATCTTCTGTGTGTGTCTGTGTATCCCTTTTGTGCATTTGTGTTTGCGCGTGTGAGTGCATGTTTGCACGTCTGTATGAGTGTGTGTATGTATGTGCGCGCGTGGTAATGCGCCTAACGTCCGTTCTTCCGCCGCGGAGAAGAATGTGCGTAGTATTGATAATTTTGTCTATTTTTATAGATCTCTTTTGTTTTTCTAATCCATATAAATAGACAGGGAAAGAAAATCGGCAAAAATAGACATGTGTATGCTACACTGTAGTTTATTACTGCTTTAAGAAAAACTTCTAAATTGATTTTACAAAAAATTTGATAAAAGAGTAAAATTATACAGTTTATTAATACATAGATTATTTTCATTCCAGAACAATCAATGATATCCGCTGGATTTGTGTAAAACTGAAGTGTGGTATATGTGCCTTTGCTTAATGTTTCAGCCTCGGCCGCTTGTCGATGAACTCCAACTCGCAGATGAAATATCTGTGGCAAACCATCCGCCACGACCAGCCGACGTACTTTAGACCGCAGCGTGAACAGAACGGTAAGCTGTATATTCAAACAGTGACAGACTACAGAGCACTGATCTCTATTCTATGGATTAATCATTCTATACTTCTGACAGTTCCTTGTTTGTGCCTATTTGAAGCGCCACCCTCGAATGTCCACGATACTAAATTGACATTTGTTGCTATTGACCGTCGTTTTGAATGTGATTTTATTTTAGTTCCATTGACGCTCATGCCAGGTTACGTAAAAACCAGCGCCTAAATGGCAAAAATCAAGTGTCTTCATTTTTACGATGATAGTCGGCAATCCATAGAATAGACATCAGTGCTAGAGAGAGATCACTGTACGTTCGCCTCCGTGGGCTTTACTTAACTCTCACTGGGTTATTAACTTAGAAAATGGAGGCAAAAATCCTATGTTTCTATTATTTTTGCACAAGTTACCAACCTGGGTTGGTATGGTATATCAACATACCATGCTAGTTGGTAAGTTGTGCAGAAATATTACAAAAATAGGATTTATTCCTCCGTTTTCTGTCAATAACCCTCGCGAGCTGCTAACTAACTATACAGAAGCAGTCCTCTGGTAGTCTCTATTGCTACATCTGTCTCATGTGCCAAAAAAACTATTGATAAATTGGACAAAAACACACATTCATAAATAATATAGTGGACAACATCGCATACATTGCTCCGATCCCTTAGTAAGTAGCTTATGCACTTGTGTTAAGGAAATCAGAAACAACGAAGGTACCACAACACCCAGACCCGAGACAATGTAGAAAACTTGTTTTTCTACATTGCCCTGACCGGGGATCGAACCCGGAACCTCAGAGATGGCGGCGCCTTGAAAACCGGCACGCTAACCACTCAACCACGGAGGTCGTTAAAAACAAAAAAAAAATTCATAAAACAGTTCTTGGATATATTTCTCATTACAATTGTTACAGTTATAGAAGACTCTTTCCCGTGGAAGACTCGCTTGGCGGACATGTCGTGCTACGTGCTTGAAGTGAGCCCCGGCGCGGAGCCGTCCGGCAGAGAGAAGACCGTATCCGGCCTCAAGTCGCAGCTGAAAGCGTCCCGAGTGGTCCTCCCGCGGACCGTGTTGGACCCGGTCACTACCACCGTCACTTTGAGCGTGGTCACCAAGTGCCTGCAAATCAAGAATGTGAAGAAAGCTGACGCTAAGGCGAAGCACTCTGAACCGGCGCGGGAGGAAGATGTGAGTACAATTCTGCACCTACAACCATGATAACTTAGCGATTCTATTTCTATTAGAGAGTTAGAAGCGATCAGCAGGACAGATTAATTTGTTTTGCTATAATCCGCCATTTGAAAAGATTCTGTATGGTACATGCAAGAATACCGCCCACATGAAACACCACGCACAATTTTTCCAAAACTTTCTTCGACTCACGTTTTGTTCCGACACCGGAACTTCCTCAGAATAGCAAAACGAATTAATTGGTCCGGCTAATTACGGGTTTCCGCAAAATAACGCCTGCTTCCATTCAAGAATCGATATCGATACACACAGGAAAAGACATTTGTCAGCGAAAGGTAAATCTATCGACCGGATATGTTATATTTTTTTAAGATTGGTTTGGCTATACGCCTTAGTGCAAGTTAGCAGACTTCGCACAGCTATACACTCATTCTATACTTTACAAAGATACACACGATGTCAGATATTGTGTATCTGATTCTATATATTAATTAATCCTTTGCTATTTCTGATTTCAGAAAACTAAGTACTTTACAACTGGAGTCGATTTTAAGCCTTCTTCCCTGAAGGAATTTATTCGAGGACCAATTCGGTGAGTGTACTGAGTTCCAAAGACTGGTTTCAAAATTCGAAATGCAATGATATATGAGTACAGACAAGGTCGATTCTTTTTTACCCGACTGCCAAGCAAAAGTTATGGTTTCGCGCGTCTCTTGTATGTACAACTATGTTTGTTTGTAAATTTCTTTTTCGGCGATTAGTTATCGTCATTCTCCAGAAGCCGTTGAGAGTCAAAGTTATTCAGATTGTTCAGTTATTGTCTTTATACCCAGTTATATCACCGGCAGAGTGCCCTTCAAACTTAAAGATGGGAATGCTTCGAAACTATTGCTCGTGACAATATCTGACCCATTCTATCACTGTAAAGATATCGTCAATAATTGATTGTATGTCCAGTAAGTCTTTACTGGAAATACAATGCACTCCTACGCAATAATAATACCATAATATTAGTAGTAACTTTTGATATATAAATAAAACAAAAAATATTTAGGAACGTTTTAAAATATTGATTACCTATTTTGTTTTCAGGCGAAGTAAGACTAGTCCAGAGGTAAGCATTTTTCCCTTATATCCTAATATACAAATTCAAAAGGCTGACAAAAGCCGGTTCCCAATATTCTATATATCTTCCATTTGCCCTACTAGAGATAGCATTGTGACATAAGCTCCATACAAGTTAGGTCAAATTTCTATCTCTAGTAAGGCAAACCATGGATAGATTGAATATTGGGAGCCGCCATAACTGATCAATCAATGTACATTGGGTATTACGCTACTTTCGAATTCGCTAAAAAAATTATTACCTTATTTCGGTAAAATTATTACCTTGTTTATAACAAGAAATTTTACCGAATAGAATAAAAATAATGACCTACACTAAAAATATTAAAATCCAGTTAAGTTATATACAGACCACTAACCGTGCTATACCCATTTTAGCCGGAGGAAAAGGCGCCCGAGCCGCCGCCGGCTTTCAAGACGACGTACACGACAGGGCCGGTGGTGTCCCTGGGAGTCAACCTGCACGCCGACACACCGCCACTCATCGTGAAGCTTGACCACGATCAGGTGATTGGCAGGAATCCGTACTTAACTAGCTAATGAAAAATATGTGAAAATTGCCAGCAGCTCTAGTCATATGGGATTTGGAACAAAATTCAAAAAAGTATGAATATGACCTCTAAATTGTTCACGTGAATTCCGGGTTTCATTCTTACACATATTCTGATTTTCATTCAATTGAATGAATTGTATTGTAAAACGCTAAATTGGTCACGTGATCTCCTTTATACATTATTTGAATTTGAATTTTGTTCAAAAGCGCATGCAATAGCAATACAAACTAAATATCAATCAATTATCTATATATATATACTTATAATAAAACTGTAAAGGGTCGAATTCTGTACATTGAAGATATTTTGAAAATTTTTGTTGGAGGACACTATTTAGTCGATACTGAAGCCAAAACTGTAATTTGTTTAATTTTTGTCTGTCTGTCTGTCTGTCTGTCTGTCTGTTTCATGACCGGGCATCACGGCTAATCCGCTGGATGGATTTAAATGAAACTTGACATGATTATAGTTCATACCCCGAGGTAGGACATAGGATAATTTTTGTCCCGAAATTCATCATGGTTTCCCTGGAAGACGGCATCAAAGTCCAAACGTTTTTTAGTTATAATTCATTAACGCATTGTCCGATTCCATTCATTCTTTTTTTGTAAGAAAGGAGGTTCTTTAAAAATTATTCCATACAAATCTTATCATCATCACTTTAAGACATCATAACCTTTAAGTTCAAGTAGGCAGGTGACTTGAAACTCGGAATGCACAAAGAACCTAGCTGGCTAGGACGTAGGGCTCAAGTAAGACTGGAGTACCCTTACAGCCGTAAATAAATAGGCTTAGCAGGAGATTTTGTATGGTTTAAAATTTTTCACTTTTAAGTTTTAGGGTGAACAAAAACCATGTAACTGGCGTTATCGCTACGTTATACCGTATAGCGCCATCTCTACAATTTATGTGGAACTTGAATGTAAAACTCTGAGATAGGTACTACCGAATTTTTTTAAATAAAAATTAACTGTCATGTTATTTACTGTTTCCTGACTTTATATTAAGATGGCACTGTTAAGACATGAACAGATTTAAACTTTATCATCCGCAATATGGAAAGGGTAAGATAATGGTTCACAAATATTTTTAACTCTTAGGTCTTATCGATCCTAACCAACTGACTGTCATCTTAGGTATTTTTATACGTAAGGAAATATACAGCCATTGCCCATTCTGATGTTTTGGATTGTATTGAGATGAAGCAAAGATTTTTAAAAGACTTATATTATGTTGGGCTGGGGAATATAGTTAGTAGAGTAATTTGTCCCAGTGGTACCTACCCGGCCGAACTCTGAAAGAAGACTTCTACCACCAGTACAACTTTTCACATGGTTTAATAATTTTTGACATATTTCGTGGTTTCAGAATAAAAAGCACAATGAAAAGGACGATTCTAACTGTCGATATTTCGATACATTGGTACAAGTCGTGGTCACATAGTGACCACGACCCGTGCCACTGGGTCGAAATATCGACAGTTAAAATCGTCCTTTTGATCTTTCAACTACGTATTATTGAAACTTTATATTATTATTAAGAATAAGGAGTTTTCAAAATCACCACAAGATAACCCGTGCAAAGTAAGAACGGGTCTTGTACAACGTCACACCAGAATCCCGCGAAAAATCAAGGAATTCCAGCAGGAAGGTATATTATGTAAAAAAATCGTAATTCACGCGGGCGGAGCCGCGGGCAACAGCTAGTTATTAATAAAAATCAATCAATTATTTATTTTTGCTTGAATATGGTACATAATAATTGAGGTCATAAAATATAGTACAAGTTCGACATATCCTGCCAAAATAGCGTGCAAAAGTGCAAGATGAGCTAGGTACATTTGAAGTTTTATAAATTATGTTCATTATCAAAAGATATCACAATTCAGTAAATATTAATAAAATAGAAAAACAAGATAAAAATACTACGATTCGGTACTACGATACGGTAGGTAGGTGACAGCTAGTTTCTTTAGTCGTACGAGGCCGTAATTGATAAACACATCATCGTATGAAAAACTTTGAGAATAATCTCACATTCCGACACAGTTTGCGTGACGTTTTTCATACAATTTGTGTCCGACGCCGCGTGCCTCTACCGCAGAGTTGTTCGTGAAATCGCGAGATCAAGGCTTAAACCGGAGTTATTATAAGATAGATATATTTTCCGTCAGTGCGCCACTAATAGCCCTTTTCGTTAAAAACACTCTAAAGCACCTTTATGTAGTCCGTTGATACATGCATTTTCTTGTGCAATGTCGTTTCTATCATCATTAGCTATGAGTATTTTCCCCTACATAAAAAATAATTGTTATTTCAGGTACAAACTGTGGCAATAGCAATACATGGCCTCGTGCATATCATGACGCTACTCCGACGTTCTTCCGTGGAGCCGAAACATGGACATTTTGGTAGCTCCAGCCAGAGGAATCTTGCGAGGTACAGACCTTTGTGTCTTCTATATATACAGGGTTATATAAAAAATACCAAATCGCTGTCGGCCTGTAGTTGCTTGCATTAACACTAACAACTTTTGTTCTACGACTTTTTAAAATTCAGTATTAATTTATTTTACACAAAAAAATGTTATTTCTGTAAAGTGACATTACACTTTTGCGGTTTCGCGCCGCGAGTTCTTGCACCGCCGCGTCACGCGCCGCGCTATTGCCGATGTTACATTACAGAGTAGGAACAAGTAGAGTATCTCTGTAAAATATTGAATATTTGATATTCCTCAAAATATTGAGAGAAAAAAGTCGAAGAGCTAAAATTGTTGGTTTAAATGTAAACAAATACATTGGTATTTTTTATATAACCCCGTATATCAAACAAACTCTTGCTTTGCTTGCAGTTGCTTTTAACTCACATTTGGTCCGTTATTTTAGATCCGTATCGGACATGGATGCTTTGCAGAGCTTATCGGAGGAAACGGCCAGCGAGAACCGCTCCGAACAACTCATCAGTATTTTCGAATCGCAACGGGATACTAGTATTGGTATGTGTTTCTATTACTTCTTAATGCCACCCCATCACTAATAATGGCAATATATCATATTATCATCATAATCTTGTCGGAAAAAAATCTGGCAGAAGCCACTTACACTTGGCTGGACAGCAGACTGAAGGGATATTCTACACCTTAGCAGATCGTATCAGAAAACTCGTTTCAGGTAAGTTTGTTGATACTCTCGGTCGGTATTGTAAACCTGAACATTTTTGCCTGCGTCTCCGATTCATTGTAGATTATTTTATTTACCACTATTTTTTATACATTGCCTTTAGAGATGATTTTATTGTAAAAACTTGTTTAGGCGTTTGGAGCATATTTGCAGATGGGAAAGAACATTTGACAAAAAAACTCTTGAGGTTACCATAACTGACATCTCACACTCTGAGCACACTATTACTTTAACCGACACCTCATATTTGTTACCGTAACTGACATCTCACACTCTGAGCACACTACTACTTTAACCGACACCTCATATTTATTACTGTAACTGACATCTCACACTCCGAGCACACTATTACTTTAACCGACACCTCATATTTGTTACCGTAACTGACATCTCACACTCTGAGCACACTATTACTTTAACCGACACCTCATATTTATTACTGTAACTGACATCTCACACTCCGAGCACATTATTACTTTAACCGACACCTCATATTTGTTACCGTAACTGACATCTCACACTCTGAGCACACTATTACTTTAACCGACACCTCATATTTATTACTGTAACTGACATCTCACACTCTGCGCACACTATTACTTTAACCGACACCTCTTATTTGCTACCGTAACTGACATCTCACACTCTGAGCACACTACTACTTTAACCGACACCTCATATTTGTTACCGTTACTGACATCTCACACTGAGCACACTATTACTTTAACCGACACCTCATATTTATTACTGTAACTGACATCTCACACTCTGCGCACACTATTACTTTAACCGACACCTCTTATTTGCTACCGTAACTGACATCTCACACTCTGAGCACACTATTACTTTAACCGACACCTCATATTTGTTCGGGTTTTCACTTCTGTCAGCACTTCCGCACAACATTCTTGCCTAATTTGTAGCAATGTTGAGATTAGCTTCATCCGCGCCTCCTTAAAAAAATATGTAAGAAAAAATAAACTTGCCAACTGTTAAAAATTTCAGATACGAAAATGAAGACATTCTTCTGGTTCCAATGGGTGGTCAGCCACGCCACGCTCGTAGTCGTCATGCCGCAGCTGAAGCTGGCGTTCGACGTCGATGACATCATCAGCACCGTCGACCTTCAGAACCACTACAACCAGCTCAAGGTCAAGGTGGCGTCCGCATCCGTTAGGCATTACAAGCGGTGAGTGAATCAGTACTCAAGACATTGTTCTGGTTCCAATGGGTAGGAAAGAGTACTAAATACATTCTTCAGATTCCAATGGGTGAGAAAGATTACTAAATACATTCTTCAGATTCCAATGGGTAAGAAAGAGTACTAAATACATTCTTCAGATTCCAATGGGTAAGAAAGAGTACTAAATACATTCTTCAGATTCAAATGGGTAAGAAAGAGTACTAAATACATTCTTCAGATTCAAATGGGTAAGAAAGAGTACTAATAATACATTCTTCAGATTACAATGGGTAAGAAAGAGTACTAAATACATTCTTCAGATTCCAATGCGTCGATAAAGTACTTAAGACATTCTTCTGGTTCCAATGGGTGGGAAAGCGTACTGAAGACATTCGTCTGGTTCCCATGGGTGCGAAAGAGTAATGAAGACATTATTGTAGTTCCAATGGGTGGAAAAAATACAGAAGACATTCTTCTTGTTCCAATGGGTGGGAAAGAGTACTGAAAGCATTCTTCTAGTTCCAATCGGTGGGATAGAGTACTGAATACATTCTTCTTTTTCCAATAGATAGAAAAGGAGTACTGAAGACATGCTTCTGATTCCAATGGGTAGTCAGCTACGTCCCCACGTGATCACCTTTGCTAATCATTAGCGTTACCTTTCAGCCAATTACTATCTGATATTGTCTCCAGGAAATGAGCAGATTGACTGTTGAAATTTTTAGACTACTCAAGTTAAATTTATTGTAATTTACACCTACAGAAGCGGCAGCGAGGAGTGGACGGCCGGCGCGCTTGGTGGCCGCGTGCTCGAGGTTAGGGAGCCGGCTAACGCTCAGGAAGAGAACCACTTCCTGGCAGTCACCGTCACGCAAGCGCGGTTAGTAACACCCTGCCTGTTTGCTATACCAATTTGGGCGTAAGCCGTTTAGAAATAAATGAATGCAATTCAGGAAACTGGTGTAAATCGGGGAATATCGTTTTTAGGATTCCATACCAAAATGGTAAAAATTGAACCCTTATTTATATACGAAAGAGTGATAAGATGATCAAAATGTCCACCTGATGTCATCGCCAGTCCTCTTAAAAATGTAGACAAGATAAGAACGAATATTTTTTATTCCCGGCTAAATTACGAGCGAGTCAGATAGTCTACATCTGTGCGTTTGTTAAAGAATCAAAGAATTAGTCAAAACTCAGGATACGGGGATCCGAATGGTTTACGTAAAACTTTTTACACGTACGAAGAAACGATAGCGCCATCTGTCGAAATTGAATAGGCTGCTGAGCGAACTACAGTGTGGCCTTGCAAGACAAACCTAATATGTGGCACCGATAAACTGACGACATTGTTTGCGCCGTCCAGGATATATATGTGGCACCGATAAACTGACGACATATATATCCTGGACGGCGCAAACAATGTCGTCAGTTTATCGGTGCCATATTATGTTTGTCTTTTATCTATTATTTTCACACTTTTTTTAATTTATAGTTAGTGCGCTATCGGGTCAAATCAAAAATTTCTGTCATACTTTATTGTAATGTTTCAGGATATCCAATTTACCCGTCAGTTGGAAAGAAGAGCTTCACCCGAAGCTCCTCGAGCAAAACGCAGTATGTATCCAAAATTCGAAATTCCTATTAATATTATCAGTGTGAAAGTTTGTATGTTTAGATGTTTCTTACTCAATCACGTTACAACTACTGAAATGATTTGGCTGACATTTGGAATGTAGACAGCATATTATACTCTAAGAATAGATAAAAATAGTAAAGATAGGCCGATCCGAACATTTTACGTAAACCTTCTTCATACAAGCAAACAGTAGCGTCATCTGACAAAATACCCACCGCCGCCGCTGCTCGAACTACAGCGTGGCCTTATACTGATGGTACTAATGACACCCATAAACTGGCGACATTTTTTCGCGCTGTTCGCCCTGTCTTTAGTATACAAGTCTGTGACACTGGGTTAATAATTAAAATAGGCTACTCATTATCCCAGCAGTGCGAGCTTGGTAGGGGACTATTTTATCCTCGGGGAAAGGACAAAATTTTACCCCTTTTCACGTTTTTCCCCTTTGGCCGTGTCGTTTAAGTTCCCTCCTCTATCTTGAGCTAATAACAATAGTATAATCACGGCCATAACACACTCAGCACGTCTTCCTTCTCCCACAGAACATTGACACGATGTGGGAGGTGTACGCGACGCTCGCTCCGCTAGAGATGGTGCTGCAGCCTGAACTCCTCGAGCAAGTGACGTCCTGGGCGCACGAGCTGACTCCCAAGCACTACTGCCCCGTCAAACACGACGAGCCCAAGTAATATATTTTAAATATTGGTTTGAAGCAGGCGCAAATCCATAATTAGTAGAACAGATTAAATTGTTTTGCTATAATCCGCCACTTGAAAAGATTCTGTATGGTACTATATGCAGAAACACTGCCCACATGAAGCACCACACACAATTTAACAACACTTTCTTCGCCGCACGTTTCGTCCCGACACCGGGACATCCTCATCCTCATCCTCATCCTTACTTTAAGATTCTATCACCATACCATCACTACCATGCGATCTATTGTATTACACAGAATCTTTTCAAGTGGCGGATTATAGCAAAACAAATTAATCTGTCCTAATTAATCATTAGGTACTTATTTCTATACAAAAGAATGATGTCAATTCGAGAAGTTCACCGTCGCGTCACATCCATTGTTTTTAACCGATTTCAAAAGGAGGTTCTGTATTCGACCCGTGTGTTTGTATATTTGTTCTGGATTATTTCGCGTTTCGCTGAAACGATTTTGATGCTGTTTTCTGGAAAGTATTTGTTAAGTAATGATAATGTTCGGTTTTCCGTCAGTACTAGTTCGTGGCAGTGGCCGTTCTGCTATATGAACGCGGGAGGCATGAGGCTCCTGCTCACCACCGGCGATGACAACAAAAACTCCTCGGAGGACACTATCATGCTCATCGTAAGTTAACGAAATAGTTACAAGTATTTTAATATTTTCGATAAGATAGAGTTAGACTCCAACGTGTAAGGTTTAGACGGATGCGAAAATATTTTATGTAATATTCATTTTTACTTTTCCAGGTTGGCAAAGTCACTGTTAATCCTCATCCGGAAAATCCTATTTGTAGGTATGTATTCTTAATGGTTATCTTTTTGACGCAAGCATGCACGCACGCACGCACGCACGCACGCACTCACGCACTCACGCACGAACGCACGCACTCACGCACTCACGCACGAACGCACGCACTCACGCACGAACGCACGCACGCCCTCACCCACGAACGCACGCAAGCATGCACGAACGGATGCACACACGCACGCACTCGCACGAACGCACGCACACACACGCAGATGTTCACAAGAAACTGTAGAGACATAAAAGCAATGCTAGAAATAGAATAGGTAATTCATATTGATAAGTCTGCAAAGTTATTAAAATAAGCAATTTTTAAATAGTTTTGTTGTTGATTCGCAGACAGTCGGTGAACGGAGCGACGGATACGTGGAACTCCCCGGGGCTGATGCTGGAGGGGCGCCAGTACGAGGTGCTGGCGAAGAACTTCGCCGTGCGGACCGCGCAGTTCAGTCAACTCGTCCACGAGGAGGTGAACGATTTGCTACATTAACTAATCCTCACACAATCACAGTGGTTGTAAACTCCTCGGAAGCAGCTTGAACGATCTTAAATGAAATTATTTGTGTATCTAATTATGTATATTTTAAGTAGTTTATTGTATTTATTTATTCTGGCGCCACTTATCGCGTTACCAATTTTAAATATTCCTTCACGCCATTGGTTGCCTAGTAGAAATCGCTTTGTAGCGATAAGGCCGCTAAATTGTACTCCTAAGTTGGTTTGAGTTTTATTTCTTTTTTATATTTTTATTCTGAGGTGTGCAATTAAGAGTTTATCTATCTATATTCTGTAAGTCTGAGAAAATAAATACTCTAATGAATGCAATTTTATAACACACATTTTATATTTAAGGCAACTGAGTCGGAAATGTTAAAAGGCACGGGAGGAGAAAACCCTGCGCTCAAATGGAGTCAACCAGTTGTGGCGCCGACTATAACGCCGGTTGTGCATTCGTAAGTACTGCGTACCCATATTATACCCCTGCTAATATTTATAACGTGAAGAATAACCACGTGACTCGTGAGGAAAACATTTAAACTTTATAATTATACCTGATATACTAGAAAGGTGACTGGAGCGAATAGATAAGGGTTTCGTCATACGGTGTTAACGCTGCAGACACGTACACTGGTTCATATCCATTTTATAAAATGCCCAGTCTGTTCCAAACACTAAATAAATAAATAAAGTAAATGTACTGATTCGATTTTAGTGTGGACGTGTGCTGCATACTAGCGCCCGCGGTACACAGCTGCGGCGCAGTGGCGTGCGGGCCCGCCGTGGAGCTGAACCTGCTCTCCGACTGCTCCGTGGAGCTCGGCATCGAGCGACTGGAGCTAGTCCGCACGCTCGTCGCTCACTTCGCGCACGCTTCCAGACAGAGGTATGTTCTCTGCGCCCGCGGTACACAGCTGCGGCGCAGTGGCGTGCGGGCCCGCCGTGGAGCTGAACCTGCTCTCCGACTGCTCCGTGGAGCTCGGCATCGAGCGACTGGAGCTAGTCCGCACGCTCGTCGCTCACTTCGCGCACGCTTCCAGACAGAGGTATGTTCTCTGCGCCCGCGGTACACAGCTGCGGCGCAGTGGCGTGCGGGCCCGCCGTGGAGCTGAACCTGCTCTCCGACTGCTCCGTGGAGCTCGGCATCGAGCGACTGGAGCTAGTCCGCACGCTCGTCGCTCACTTCGCGCACGCTTCCAGACAGAGGTATGTTCTCTGCGCCCGCGGTACACAGCTGCGGCGCAGTGGCGTGCGGGCCCGCCGTGGAGCTGAACCTGCTCTCCGACTGCTCCGTGGAGCTCGGCATCGAGCGACTGGAGCTAGTCCGCACGCTCGTCGCTCACTTCGCGCACGCTTCCAGACAGAGGTATGTTCTCTGCGCCCGCGGTACACAGCTGCGGCGCAGTGGCGTGCGGGCCCGCCGTGGAGCTGAACCTGCTCTCCGACTGCTCCGTGGAGCTCGGCATCGAGCGACTGGAGCTAGTCCGCACGCTCGTCGCTCACTTCGCGCACGCTTCCAGACAGAGGTATGTTCTCTGAATCTCACATATCATAAATACTAGACGAGTGACTGAATCTAGTTCGCACGCTGTCAAAGCTCGCTCATGTCTCTTAAGAATTTAAGGTCTAACGCCATTGAAACAAATGTAACCAAGGATTGATAACTTCCTTAGTCTTGTTAAATCACGTATTGAGTAATTTTTTTTACGTTAACATAGGGATCACAGTTCGTTCATAGACGACGAGACGACATGCCCGTATGCACCGTTTCTGGCTGATCAAGAGATGTCGGATTCTTCCCCCACCGACAGTGAAACCACGGTTTCTGAAGGTTTGTATGTGTTGTAACGCGACATTAGTGCACGCAGTTTCCCCATACATAGTACCACACTAATATTATAAAGGCGGAAGACGGCTTCACTCGTTTACGCTGAAACTACGGAAATCTGGAATTTGCTATTTCTACAATTTACTTATTAGCACGCACTTATTAGAAGCACTATAACTATTATTATTGTTATAGTGCTTCACACACTAGGTATAATTATAAATGAAAAGTGTATCAAAATTAACGCTGCCAACGGGATACGAACCCGTGACCACCGCCTGTCGCGAGTGGACGCTCTTCCAACTGAGCTATGTCCCGTTGGCAGCGTTAATTTTGATACACTTTTCATTTATAATTTGCTATTTCTGTTGTGTAAAAATAGTGCTATCCTTTTTCAATTGCGTAATTTTGAAAAACACTATTTTTAGACAAGTTAATTTAGTTTAGTTTCGAGATTTGGTTCAACAGAATTAGTACCTTTATCCCACTTAATTTTTATCCCTTAATCCATGGCTCCATCGGGCTAAGTGAAAAAAGTCAGGTGGATAAAGAAGACGCTAAAGAAGTTATGATAATGACGGAAGTTTGTTAGACGAATGTTGGTTTTTAGTTGTTAGTTCATTGAATAATTTTATTTCCCATGCAGTATGAGCTAATTTTAAATTTAAATTTTTACCTTAAAAAATCAACAATTTAGCTGATACCCTTAGGGCCACTTGCGTCAACCTTTGAATTGGATAAGCCACTATCACCAAGTTTCATACTAATTCTGGGTTGGGTTGTGAAAATGTTCAGTGATAGACGTTAACTCAGGTCTAAAAAATCAATACTCATCACAGTGTTTGGCACAAGTGGGCCTTAGTAGTGTTAGTACTCGAGCATTCACGTATTGCTAGCCTCATGTACAGGTAGAAAACAAAATAGCTTTTAATCGGATAGAAAAAACTATTTCTCTCTCCAGAAGTGACAAAAAGCGCAATAGACGTAAGCCGCGGTATGGTTTTCGACTCAGGTTTCGAAACGGCAACCTCGCAGTCCACGTACAAGATCCACCGCGATTCGGGACGGCCCCCCAAGAAGACTGTGTCGATCACAAGCTTGGATCACACGTGAGTAAAAGAGAATAGAATGTAATTTTATTCATTTTATCCCACTAGTAAAGTTAGGGCTTCGTACCCAAAGGGGAAAACGGGACCCTATTACTGAGATTCCGTCCGTCTGTCTATCCGTCTGTCTGTCTGCCTGTCACCTGCAGGCTGAGAATTAGTCTTTATAGTTTAGCAGTGCAGAGGGCAATAGGGAAATTTCCCTCCAGGCAGGTGTTGTGCCTGGGGACCGCTTGTGATCCGAGCGTGTGACGTCAGAAGTTGTATTTATAGAACGCTCTTCGAATGCTCTGTCAGCGTGTGCTATTGCGCAGGTGACGCCATCTATCGTCAGCTATCGAAGACCGCTATCGAAGACCGCTACAATAGTACGAAACCCGTAGCATATTTGACCTTTTTTTTGTAAATTAATTTATTCTTAAAATAATTTAAACTATAATTAATTTAATATGAGCGAACCACGCGTGAGTCGAGAGTCTTGTGAAGTGCACGCGATTACGTAAACGCGCATATCTTGAATTTGCGTGATGCTTGTGGACGCGATGTATTGGCGCCTAGTATCAAGAATTCGCCCCTACTGGACAAGGTCTTATATACAGTTTCGACAGGGCGAAAGCATCGGAGTTCCTGGAGGTGTTCGTGACAATGGGTGTGATCGAGCTATCGCTGTACGTAGGGGACGACGGGTCCCCGGAGGTCACGGGGCTGCGGCCACCGCCCGGCGTCTTCAGGCCGGCAGAAACAGAAGAACCCAGGCTCAAGGTATTGTATACCACCACATCATTGCCAGTTAAACTAATATAGCCAGATAACATCTATGACTTATCAAAGCTATAGTCATAGATATTATCGTCATTAATACGCGCATTTAGTTGGCCGTTTCATGCTTATAAGGTTCAAGAACACATTGAAGTTTTAATGTTTGACGACCTCCCTGGCACAGTGGGGCGCTCGGTTTTATGTGGCCCATACTTTGCAATATTTTTACAATTTCTAAAAGGTTGGTTAAGTTTCAGGCATCGTTTTAGTACGTGAGTACTTTGTGTTTGTTACGCGGGGTACAATTATCGGATTTTTTTTTCTTTTATTTCAAAATTGGCTTAGCCATGGCTACTTACCCGCAAAGATGCACAGCCAAGTGATTTAGCGTTCCGGCATAATGCTGTTTAGGAACGGTGAGTCTACATACCCCTTCCAAGTTAGTATGATAACATCTGCATCATCTATTATCATCAGGGGCCGTACCACCGTCTCTTATAGCAGTATTATTGTAATATTGTTTTGACATTTTCATACAATGTCAGTATGAAAATTTTAAAACAATATTACAATAATACAGGTGAGATCGCAGTCAAGTACTAACTTGTATAGTGTAAAGAAAAGTTCATTTATTCAAGGTTAAAATAGAAGAAGCCAAGGAGTCTAAAGCGGAGAAAGGCGCGGACGACGGGAGGGACTCCATGAGTGCTACTAGAAGCCTTACTGAAACAATTAGGAACGCGAACATCGGGAAAACCACCCTAGAAGTGGTAAGAACTAGCACATTAACGGCGTAGAAGCTGTATTTCAGCGATTTTTAGTGAAGTTTAGTTAAGACAATTACTTTCAAATTTAAACGTCATATTGGTGTCTTTAATCTAAAATCGCTGTGCAACAGAAACACGATTGGATAAAATTTTCTCAATAGGAAGTTCTCCCAAAGGTTGCTCCAAAATCTCAGTTTATTTTTTTATTTTTTACTGGTTTAGTTTTTGAGTAATTAGGTAAAAGGTCGTTTTTCTGTTATATTCTTCCGCGACGCTGCATGTCGCACCCATCAAAAAATCCTCTTAAATGAAATAACACGGTTTTTATTGTCTATCTAGTCTAAGCATGTCAATGGTGCCAATTTTGTCGCGCAAATAATCTCTAAACTAAGCTATATAAAATAGTGTTATCCTTTTCAAAATGCTTCCAATGGAAATTGATTACAATAACTTTAGACGCGTTAATTTAGTTTAGTTTAGAGATTCTGCACAACAGAATTGGTACCAATAGAACCAGCTTTTTGGCAGAAGTGGGCCTTTAAAAATTAACCACATTTGGAAAATGTCTGTGTGATGAGTATGAATGTTTTTAAGTGTCTGTTTTTCTGAATATTGTAAATAATAATTTATTTCTATTAAATATTCATGTATATTTATCAGTTATCTAGTACCCATAACACAAGTTAAGGCTTACGTTGGGCTAGATTGCGATATGTGTAATGTCCTGATATATTTATATATTTCAGTGATAGAACTTTTTCTATGCTTTAATATTTAGATGCCGCTAGTATCTTTTTGTAGTTTAATAATTGAAATTTCCATATTTCAGTATAATCTGCCTCATGCAAGAAAAACAGAAGGCAACATACCTCTCATCCACGCAACACTACACCAGCCTAACCTGTATTACTGGAAGAAGAAGAAGCAAAAGACTATACAGGTACGTTTTGATTAGAATATACAGTAGATAAAGTATCTTGATTATCCGAAAATCGATTATCAGAATATTCGATTATTCGAATTATTCTTCGCGGTTTTAATAAACAATTTTTTATATTGTTTTGTCTTTGAAAATGACATTTGTGGTTGATTATCCGGATTTTAGGTTATAAATTAAATACCCCAGGATTTGATTGGTCTAGATAATCGAGATTCTATACTGTACGCCTGGATGGAACATATGGCTATAGCTGCTGTAAGGGTTTCACTCTTTCTTTTGAGGTGTGTAGCTTTTTCGCAGACTTCCGACCAAGATGGACTAAAACAGTCGCGGGAAGGCGCTGGATACATGTGGTACATTACCGTGCGGGCACGGAATACAATAATAGTACCAAGAAGATTCACTCCGCAAGATGGTTTAAAGAAATATCGACCCTATAGCGCTGACACAAAAAGTGTAATTCAGTTCGCAATAGCGCCTTCGTTAAGCTCCTAAAGTTGTGTTCTCTTTGTATCGCGTAACTTTATCCCCTTCGACGTACCAGGGCTTCCTCGTGATTGGGCGCACGCAGCGCGTGAAATAGACCGTACAAGAGGTAACGCGTGCAACCTAGCCGGCGCGCGGCAGCCGTCTGAAATCGGTCCGTCTTTACCTCTACCTGTAGCGGTGTTGATCACGCGACAAGTCTTGGTGCGGGCTGGAAATCATTGCAGGAGGCCATTGTCCAGCAGTGGACGACGGAGCATTTTAAGATCGTAATGCGTTGTGTTTGCGGCCAGGTGTCTCTGTTCAACGCGTGGATCGGGCTCGGCGGCGGCAGAGAGGACGGGCTCTGGCACGCGCCGCTGCTGAGCACCGCGCGCGGTCTGCCCGACCCCGTCACCGAGATACCGCCCGCGCTCGCTACGCTGCGCGTGGACCTCTCCTCCGGTATGCACCTTTAGGTCCAGTTACCACCGGTGCGGAGCGGAGCGGAGCTGTGTTTGAGTAACCAATCAGATTTAGTCATTTCGACATCCCCTGTCCCCTCAGTTTGGAAGATGTCAAAATGACGCAATCTGATTGGTTACTCAAACACAGCTCCGCTCCGCTCCGCGCCGGTGGAAACCGGGCCTCAGTCTAAACCTCTGCTTTAGGGTAAAACGGGACCCAATACTATCACTCCACTGTCCTTCTGTTCGTCCGTCTGTCCGTTTGCCCGTCTGTCATCGGGCACAATCTCATGAACCGCGATAGACAGTTGGGATTTTCACAGATGATTTATTTCTATTGCCGCAATAACAACAAATTCTAAACAACAAAATAAAGTGAATATTTAAAGGGGCTCCCATACAACAAACGTGATTTTTCCTCGTTTTTTAAATTAGTGGGAAGAGTACTTCAAAGCTGTTAAGAATCGGTCATGATAGTTCGGAAACCTCACTGAGCAAGCCCGACTCGCACTTTACCATTTTTTCGCCCAAAAAATCCCACTGAGTACGGGATCCAGTGGGAATCCTACTTTCAAAACAATAGAGTTATGGCGAGTATTGTTCAACTATGAAGAAACAATTTTATATACAGTTTATAAAAACTTCACCTGACTTCATGGTTCTTCTCTCTCAATCACAGACTTGTATACTAAAGACAGGGCTAACAGCGCGAAAAAATGTCGCCAATTTATGGGAGCAAGAATGACTATTTTGCACCCTCCGCCGTCAGTAGTCAGTATAGGTAGATAGGTAAAGACCTATTTCATTTTTTTTTAATTAATAATAATATTGCAGGCAAGGTGACCACAGACACATAGATAAAAAAAAATATAAAAAATAAACATGTATTTCGCAGGAGTTTCGACATTTTATTGTATGAAGAAAGTTTACGTAAAATGTTCGGATGGGCCTATCTTGACTATTATTATCTATTCTCTCAATAAATTCTGTCGCACAGGAGGCTTCGTACCGATCAGCAGTTCCAGCGGCCGCGGCGCGGTGCAGTTGGACGTGGAGAGGCCCATTCTCTTGGAGGTTTGCACCGACAGGCTGCGACGCGCCAAGGGCATCATGGCACTGGTGAATACGTTTTAGGACCCTTACATTATCACAGGATCACTTTTTTGTTGTGCCACTTTTCTCAGTAACGGGTAAAACTAGCAAGTTGATATGCGCACCTAATATTGGAGACCTATGATCCCTTGGACATGTAAAAAGTGCTAGCCTCTAACGCCGATTCCCAATATTCGATCTATCTTCCATTTGCCCTACTAGAGATATATCAATGTGACATTAGCTTCATACAAATTATGTCAAATTCTATCTCTAGTAAGGCAAACCATGGATAGATTGAATATTGGGAACCGCCATAAGTGAACCCAGTCAAAAGCTACGGTCATTTTCGTCAAAAACTCAAAATCCCGTACAACAAAACATAATCATGAAATTCACCAAAAGGCAAGACTCTACAGAACAAGTACAGGAAATATATTTTACGGTGGGTTTACTTATAAAATTAAATTATTTTCGCTTTATTTTGACTTTTTTTTTGCTTAAAACTAGACGTAAACTATACTAAACGAACATCAATATTCAGAAATCATAGGTGACTTGTGTTTTGTTATTTCAGATTGAAAAAAATAGTTCCACAGAGCGTCGCAACGTAGAACACATTGCAGAAGATCCTTTATTGTACAAAGTCAGACGGTATATGGGTGCGTACTTCTACAAAAAATAAAACATTTTTATTAGTGTTCATGATCATTGTCGTACCAAATTCTTAATCTTTAAAGAAATGGCCTCATTCTTTGAAGAAGGACAATTTAGAAGGGTATATGTATGCCCCAGGGAATAAAAAATAAGATAAGATTTCGTGGAAATAAATACGTCTTGAAATATCTAAGTTTATTTTGTTCCAGTGGATCATCGGATCGAGAGTGTGACAGTTCAAACGGGTCAGATCGGCCTGCGGGGCTCGGAAGGCGCGGTAGGCTGGAGTGCGCTGCGACTGCAGGCCGCGGCTGGCACGAGGCCTGAAAGACTCAGCTGCCGAGGCCTGGTCACCGCCCTCTTGCTGTCGGCCGGACCACCCACAGACCGGCGACATATCGTGCTGCAGCCTTTGATGGCGGGGTGAGTACGCATCATTAAACTGTCAGTCGGATTGGTGTACGGGACTCCGAAAGCCCGATAGGCTTGAAACCAAGCTGCGGCTGGCTAGAGGCCTGAAAGACTCAGCTGCCGAGGCCTGGTCACCGCCCTCGTGCTGTCGGCCGGACCACCCTCAGTACGGCGGCATATCGTGCTGCAGCCTTTGATGGCGGGGTGAGTACGCATCATTAGACTGTCAGTCGGGTCGGTGTACGGGACTCCGAAAGCCCGATAGGCTTGAAACCAAGCTGCGGCTGGCTAGAGGCCTGAAAAACTCAACTGCTCTCTGAAGTCGGGACGCCATGGTTATCGTAATGGGGATCCTGACGTTAAACTCATCGCAGAGGGCGCCATGGCTGCTGATAATTTAAAATCGTTCAGGTTTTCATCTACCTTCTGCGTTAAAAACATTACAATACCGACATGGCCAATCCGACGATGCGCCATTCGGTCTAATAAAATGACAGTAACGTTGTGACATTGCCATAGCGACAGCGTCATAAAATGGTAGTAAGTATCCCCATTTAATAGACAACGCCTTTCGCATAAGCTAGTTCATCGAAATTGAATGTAAACGACACTAAGTGCTTTCCTTGTACAACATTTTTCGTAAATCGTTTCCTACCTTTTCCATCAGGGCCGTACTAGACGCAACATGGGAAGCGTGGCGCAAAGCGGAAGGCGGTCTGGCGGCGTGTGGCCCGACAGTCCGGGTGGGAGTTGATATCGACAGGATCACGTTGGACCTTCGACCTGGCGACGTCGCCGCCGTGGCGAGGATGCGGGACGCTCTGCAGACGACCTTGGGGACTGAGGTAAGTCTATATGCAGTTTTACAACCCTGGCCGATTCTTGAGGATGCTATTTTTATGGTGCAGTATCTCAAATGATTTAAACGAATCTCGGATAATAATTCTTTCACGCGTCTATAGGTGACTTGTGACCCTTTTTTGTGACCCTCCGTCAGGAGAAACGGAAGGGTTATGTGGGGCTTGCATCCACTAAAAACTATCTGTTTCCACGGCGGACCCGCTGGCGGGAGTACGGGACTCACTGTCGTATTTACCGCGCTCCCGGCAGGTGTGACCTGGTGCGCTTGACAAGGGTAGTGCACTATGACCAAATCCCTCTCATCGTTTGAGCAGACCTTTGCTATCTGTGGGGTTAAATATAAGAGTTGAGACAATACGAATCCGCAAAAACATTCTAATCATAATATTGATTTTTTAAATTCATACTTGAAACAATAAAAAGTATTTTTTTCAAAGTCTATAGTAATGTGATACCAACTTCACAGAGGCCTCCGACGCCCCAGTCTTCTTTGTCGAGCAGCTCGCAGCAAGCTAGAGAGAGACCCGGCATGTATACCGGCTCGTCACTTTTAAACGACCACTCGGCCAGCGACTGCAGCGATCCCAACTACCACTATTATAAAGACGACTTGAGGTATGTACTACAGGATACCATAAATAGTATCCTCTATCCCCTATCCCAATATAAGGAATTGCTACGCCCATCCTGGGCATTCACATTACAAATTGACTTCACATTATTAATATTTTATTGTATATTGTGTAATCATTGTATGTATGTGAAATAGCAAATAAAGAAATGAAATGAAAATGAAATAGTATCTTACGTTGCAAAAGATTAACTCCGCAAAATGTAGAAAATTTGATTTTCCCATCATTCAGCATTGAAAGATCAGTCAAAAGTGAAGTAACTTTTCCTTGTCAGAAGCTTTTATTTTTATGTTTATATGTATCTTCGGCTCAAAACTCGCAACGTGTGCTAAAAGCAGTTATCCTTAACCGAATGAAACTGTGAAACTTTGCATACTTACACGTTTAGTCTGGATAACACAACATAGTTGAAAGACGTCATTTTAAGCGCAAAATGGCGGACTATATTTTTGTGCACTTCTACTATATAAGTATCAATTTAAAGTCTTTGCTGGGAAGAATACGAATAACCCGACCTCCGACGACCTCCGTGGCGCAGGGGACTCACGCTCGAATTCGAGTGGGAGGTCGCGGGTTCGATTCCCGCCACGGGCCACTTTGGAATTTTATAATTTCTAAATTGGCTCAGGTCTAGTCTGGTGGGAGGCTTTGGCCATGGCTAGTTACCAACCTACCAGCAAAGACGTGTCGCCAAGCGATTTAGCGTTTCGGTACGATGCTGTGTAGAAACCGTTGGGGTGACATAACTTACCCCTTCCAAGTTAGTACGCTAACATCTTCGGCTGCATCATCGCTTGCCATCAGGTGAGATCGCAGTCAAGTACTAACTTGTATAGCGTATAAAAAAAAATCACGTATGGAAGCTTGTTATAAGATGATTTATTATTGCATTTATAATTGTATTTTATTTGTTTAGGAGTGGGGCATTCAAAATCGTGTCGGGCGGTCAGCTCCCCATGGCGTATCAGGTGACTTTGCACGGCAACTCCGTGGCTTGGCGGTACCCCCACCCGCGGGCCATCACACGCCTCGTGGCGTTCCCTGTGCCCAGCCACGTGAGTACCATTGCACCTCCCGGGCGCTTGTATAAGTTATACCGTCAAGATACTACCGTGGACGGCCATGACACAACGGCAACACAAGGCAGTCAAATGTATGGCATTATATCATTGATAATAATAGTCAAGATAGGCCCATCCGAACATTTTACGTAAACCTTCTTCATACAAGAAAATGTAGCGCCATATTGTGTCGAAACTCCTGCGAAATACTGCGTAGGCTTACAGCTTACTACTGACGCCGGAGGGGGTTTTGCTCCCATAAACTGGCGACATTTTTCGCGCGGTCCGCCCCGTCTAGAGTATAAGTCAATACATTATATGAAGGCGCCATTAAATAAGCGTCGACGGTAACGCAATGCTATTCTGTCCATTACGATCTCATAGAAGTCCAGGATCCCTGTAAATCCCGGTAGTTTTGCAATGTTGTGCGTAGCTACAGGATTAATGTTGTGAGAGTGAGGGACACGCCATGTGCCTGTGCTCTCCTGCGTCCCGCCTTCTTTGATCGTCCACGGCATGGAAATGGTAAAAGTGACATTACGTCGCGTTAAGAAACATAAAAGGGACAATTCTCTTTACTACGCCGTTATTAAAACTGTTAACTGTTAAAAGTGTTTGAACTGGCCAGGCGCCGTTTAGGCATAAAGCTCAAGTAGCATACTCAAGCAGCAAGCTCAAGTAGCAAGTACGTGACGCAAAAAAATAGGATAGTAAAATATTATATTAAATAAATAGCTCACTCAGTACCGTTTTTATAATAATGTTAGCTTGAAAGGTTTACGTTCAGTTTAAGAAATTGGTCCTTAATAACGTAAGTTGGTTTCGAAATCAAATTTTGACGTGACAACGTCTTATAAATTGGTTTGCCGGGTGACACTTCAAGAAACTGCGTTACGCTCCGCTCACGTTCTGCGCTCACAATGAGAGCGAGTGAGAGGCACGTGATATATTATGGGTTAAAATGTGACTTCTTATCGAGAATAAATAAGGTTACGGTTATACATAAACAGCAATAATTTCAATATGTATACTGTGTATGTTTCATAGCCAAATATAATAATAAAAGTTAGGAAAGGTACTACACAAATTATTGGTAACAAACATGATTTGTAAATAAACCATCGTGTGTGGTTTACTGTGTTTGTTTAAAAAGTAACATTGATAATAATTATGTGGTTGTTTATTAATGATTGTATCATCATTTTATACACAAGTGATCATCCTTATATTTCACTAATTATTAATATTAACACTGTGGTTATATTTACAAATAATATTTATAATTATGTTACTGGTTGCAAATAATTATACTATGTATTTCATCGTAATTACCTTTATAAAAGTTAAGAAAGTCAAGATACTGATTGTCAGCCAATCACATTATTAATTAATTAAAATATTATTAATTTAATACTTTAATACATGAGGGATAACATTATTATATTAATGACAAACATGGCTGTTATAATATTAATGAAAAACGGAACTTAATTGTAATTGCATTACGTTTATTGAAGTTGGGGAAGTCATTATACCAATTGTTTATAACCATTATCATTCTGCTTCCATGGGTTTGTGTATTTCTGTTCTTTAAGTAATTTAATGTTTAATTGCAAAAAATAACATTAATAATCATATGATCATTTTATATAACTATCATTCTCTGTTATTAAATGAGAATGTTGACAATTTGATTTGTATCGGTAGGAAGTCATTATACCAATTGTTTATAACCATTATCATTCTACTTCTATTGGTTTGTGTGTTTCTGTCCTTTAAGTAATTTAATATTTAACTACAAAAAAATAACATTTTAAAATAATGTAATCATATGATTATTTTATAATACTGTTATTCTCTGTAAATTAATTAGGATATTGACAATTTGACTAGTGACGGTAGTTAAATAAAAAGAGGGATCTCCCACTTGTTGACTCGATAGTATAAAAGCCTTGAATCCGGCAGTCTGGGGATCATTCTATTTCTGACCGTAGTACCGGACAGAGCTGTTGGGGCACTGCAAAAGCTAAGTATTTCTTATAACCTATAATTGTTATCTATCCATTTATTGTTAACTATATTTTGTAGTTGTCATTCTGAATTAATTAATCCAGTTAATGTGGCTTACATATTACTGAGTATAATAATTGTGTTCTATAAAGATTGTTAAATTACTGTGGATCGATAAATAATATCATTAGATCTCATCGACCATTGTCGAGTCACTTTGTATTAATTAATTAGTGATTATTGTTACCAGGTTACTTGTAACATTGCTTGTACAATATATATTTTGAAAAGATCAAGTGCTGAGTTTCTTGCCGGTTCTTCTCAGTGCAAAACTTGCTTTCCGAACCGGTGGTAGATTCATTCCAACAATTATAAAAGATAAACAGTTTAAAAAATAAATTAACGTTTCGAATAAAAGTTTTAACAGAAAATAACCTCATTTATTTTAAACACTTCTGGTGACCACACCCTTAACCCGTAAATCTGACACACGCGTCCCTTCCACTCGGGCATGGTTAGCCCGCCTAAGAGCGAGAGAGACAGACATACGTTGTCACGTAAAACTTTCGCCCGTATACCGACTTTACAGGCAACCAATTTTTTTTAATAGAAACGTGTGAAGATGGTCCCTGCAATTCTATCTACTTTCATAAGTCTAATGACTGCATAGTTTACAAAATACAAAAATAAAATTTAAATGTGACCCGTTTGAAAAACCTTTGGATTGCCATGCCATGGATTCACGGAGATATCATTTTGCTCTTTCTAGGAAGAGGTGGAGTGTGCGTTGGAGCTGTACTGTCCGCTGCTGGCGCGCTGGGAGCCGCACACGTACTTCCAGCTCCCCGTCTCCGAGCCTCGCGAGATGCAACTCAGCTCTGCCACTCCCGGTAAATATTGTATCGATTTATCGATTTTTTATGATTGCAATGACGCCGGGCAACTATTCCAAATTGCATGTCGATATCATTAATACTTATTGATTTAAGGCGAACTCAACAGGTCTGCCCACGAAATTCAAAATTTTCGTGGTTTTTTGCAATTTGTACGCTAATTACACATAATATAGGCTTAGGACAGTCATTTTGCGAGAATGGCAGTTATTTCTTTACATAATTATATCAAAATTTTTGCATAAAAATGTCTATCCTAGGAAATTAGTCCGAGTAAAGAGTTTTAAGTGAGCAACTCTCAAATCTCAGATTAATTTATTTAACTCGACACTTTCAAGCAGAGATTTTTATATAAATACGTGAAGATGATCTTGGAATTATCGCAATTTGACTGCCATAAGCCTATTACGTCTTATCAGCATAAAAATCGCCAAAAACCACAAAAAAATTGTATTTCGCGGGCACATCTGTGGTGTGCTCCTTAAAGGGTCGTGATACACAGACAGACGGACACCTAAGTGAGCTTAAAAGGGTTCCGTTTTGCTTTTGAGGTGAAAATGAAACAAAAATGAAACAGAAAACAGGGGCATCGATACCAAAGCAGACAATCTTTTGATAGAACAGGGTTGGTATTTGGTAACACTCTTGGATTGTCAAG
>CAWLCK010000003.1:687500-730500 GCA_963855885.1 Coenonympha glycerion | reverse complement strand
TCCTTTCCACAAAGAATTCCCGCAGGCGCGGCGCTGTGATCGCATTATTAAATGTAGCTCTCTCACTCGCATTGGTTGCTCGTAAACAGGTGTCAATTGTAGTACATGTTTTTGCCGCGGAACTTCTTTTGTGGAAAGGACTTTATTTGGTAACATTCAAGTCTTGTCGAGAATTCTTCAATTCTCACTTATGCTTCTCTAATGAAAGTAGTACATTTGATATACTTACTAGTAGCGTACTACTTTTTCCAAAAATTATCATGATTTCTTTGAGGATTTGATAGTCTCGCCCGCTGGTCATCCACGCGGACCCCTAAGGGTCCCGGGGTAATCGTTCGGGGCGATGGCCCCTTTCGATGGTAGCAACGCCGCCTGCAACTACAGGCGGGGCGCTGGGTGGGACCATTTCTGGTCCTTGGTGTCAATCCGGTGACTCCGCCGCGCTGCGATACAAGCCCGCGTGATGTCGCGAGCGATCTGCGAGCGCAGCGGAGTGGAGGTAAGTCCTGGTGGTAGCTTGCAACCCGCCGCTCAGCGAGGTCGTGCCCACCAGTGATGTCCCGGTGGGCGCCCGTCAGCCAGCGGCGGGGAAGCGTTGTGGTGTCAATCCGACGTCAGGTCACGTGGCAGACCCCTGATGTCCGGCGGCCGCCGATGGTATGGCGCGATGCCCCGCAGATGCTGGGACCGCGCTCCGTCGGCGCGCGCGAACATTGAGGTGCTCAGGCGGCGAACGTGGTCGTCGAGGCTCTCCATGTGCAGGTCCCTGGAGATGACCTGGTTCCGCACGAAGCGTGGCGCTCCGGCGATGGTGCGGAGCGCGAGCGACTGCTGCGCCCGCAGCGACTTGCGGCCCGGCTCGCTGACCAGCGCGAACCAGGCTGGGGCCGCGTATGTGAGTCGCGTGCGGACGTATGCTTTGTACAGGCACAGCTTCGCACGGAGAGGCAGGTGGGACGCCAGCACGGGGCGCAGGAGGCCTCGCACGGCGCGCGACTGCGCAACCACGTTCTTCACGTGGGGCCGCATCGAGAGCTTCCTGTCGATGGTCACGCCGAGGTATTTAGCCGTCGGGGTCCATTCGACAGGTTCTCCCAGAAGCGACACCCGGGGCGGCAGGGTGACAGTCCGCCCGATGGAAATCGCCTAAGTCTTCGACACGTTGACCTTCAGTCTCCAGTCCTTCAGCCATGTGGGAAGTGCGTCCAGTGCACGCTGCATCTTGATGGCTGCGTGTGGGGCGTTCAGCGAGGTGGTAACAAGTGCAGCGTCGTCGGCGTAGAGCGCCAGCATGGCGCCGCCGACCACTGGGATGTCGTCCGTGTATCTGCTGTAGCAGACGGGCGACAGGCAGCTTCCCTGGGGCACGCCGGCACGGATGGGTCGTTCTGCGGACAGCACGTTTTCAACCGCCACTTGAAAACGTCTATCTTGCAGGAAGGTGGCCACAGTCTTGACTACTCGACGGGGAGTAGTAGACGTGGACAGCTTGTAAACGAGGCCGGCATGCCAGACGCGATCAAACGCCTTCTCCATGTCCAGGAATACTGCAACAGAGTGCTCCCGCTTATTATAAGCGGCAGCGAGGTGGTGCAGTACTCGCGTGACTTGGAGCGTGGTGGAGTGTTCGGCACGGAAGCCGAACTGCTCGTCGCGTGGCTGAAGGTGGGGCGTGATGTGCAGCAGCAGCAACTTCTCGAAGACTTTCGATATCGTCGACAGCAGCGTGATGGGACGGTAGCTCCCGGGGAGCAGGATTTTGATAGTCTTCCTGCACCGTTGCCGTAATATACCATGCCAGCCTGCAAAACTGAAGCGCAAGCTAAGTTACCACTAGCGCCATCTAGATTTGCATCGTGACAACTTCATACTAGAAAGCGTGTAAACTGCAAACTGTATTATGCGCTCTAGTGTTTCATAGTAGGATGTAGCCACTGTGACTAGCCATAAAAAAAATTTAAACGAAAGCACAGAGATCAAAGCAATTATTATTAATTACAATGTTTATTAACCGACTTCAAAAGGAGTGTATATGTATGTTTGTCCGCGATTATTTCGCGTTTGGCTGAACCGATTTGAATGCAGTTTTCAGTAAAGTATTTGTTACATTCTGGAGAAGGTTTAAGTATATTAACCGACTTTAAAAAAGGAGGTTATGTATTAAACCGATATGTATGTAGGTTTGTCCGCGATTATTTCGCGTTTGGCTGAACAGATTTGGATGCGGTTTTCATCTGTAACGTATTATTAGTTACATTCTGGAGAAGGTTTAAGTATATTAACCGACTTAAAAAAAAGGAGGTTCTGTATTCGACCCGTATGTTTGTATGTATGTTGTTCCGCGATTATTTCGCGCTTGGCTGAACCGATTTGAATGCGATTTTCAGTAACGTATTTGTTACATTCTGGAGAAGGTTTTGTATATTACCGACTTTGAAAAAAATGAGGTTCTGTATTAAACCGGTATGTATATAGGTGTGTCCGCGATTATTAACCGACTTCAAAAGGAGGGTCTGTATTCGACCCATATGTTAGTATGTATGTTTGTCTGAACCGATTTTGATGCGGTTTTCTGGAAAGTATTTATTACATTCTGGAGAAGGTTTTACCTAGTATATTAACCGACTTAAAAAAACAAGAGGTTCTCGGTTTGATCGATATGTTTGTGTCCCAGTTTACACCTTCACATTAATTAACTCAACTTTGTCTGGGTTTTACATACTCGTATATTGCATTTAAATTATAACAGGCTCTTTGCAACCACATAATGACATGTTTTTATTAGTGATAAGTTTTAGGCTAGTACTAAGCCTAAAATTATCACTAGAAAAACCTACCACTGAAATAAATTGAAAAGGTAGTAATCAGCCCAAAACTTAAAATAAATGAAGTACCTACCTACTTATCACTTAAAAAGTATAAAATAAAAACTAAGTAGGTATACTGCATATCTACAGGATGAAAACGGTTCCCTATCATAAACTGTATCTTGGGTGCAGCCCTAATAAGGCATTATTTTGTGTGTTAGATGCAGTGTTTGCACTAATGTGGCGAGTACGGGCCTGCTCTGACCTAGAACAAGACACACCAAATCAACCATTTGAGTTTGACGTAAAGAAGTTCATGCCCAGACAAGATCCCTTGGTAAGTACAAATAACATCTACTTTATCTATCCCTGATAGTGACTATTTCTCTATTTCTTATCTTCAATAGATCAGTTTCTTTACTTTTTTGTTTGTTTACATCGTGATTGTAAATAAAAAATATTTATTACATATTATAAAATAATAATAAAAACTGCTACAAAATAAATGAAATATTGATAAAAACTGTTACAAAATTCACGCGATTCAAACGCCAGCATTCGAACGTGATGTTATCATAGTCTCATGCATTCAGCCCGCACACTGCAAATTATTATAATTAAAAAAATATAAGGACAATTATTTCTCAATTTCAAGGTCAAAACGCTCAGAAACAGTTTTATTCTTCCGTATCGCTGGACGTCGCACCCTCCAACTTATTAAAAACTAGCTTTTGTCCTAGTTAAAAACTAGGACAAAAGCTTTTTTTAACTAGTAAAGTTCGGGTTTTCACAAATCCTGAGAGAAACGTCCTTTCACGTTCTCGCTCAAAACCTTTATACCTACTTCAAGGAAGTTTGCTAAACATTCTACCTATAGGTGTACTATACAGGGTTATAGAAAAAATATCGGAAACCTCTCGGCACCTAAATGATATCATTATAACTAAAAACTTTTGTTCTATAACTTTCCAAAATTTCGTATTAATTTGTGTCATACAAAAATTTAATAAATTATGTTATTTCTGTAAAGTGACATTACACTGTGAAACGAAATACAGGTACGATCTGATATCGTCGCGTCGGATCAGTGACCGCGCGCGGCGTTGCCGATATTACGTACAGACAACAGAGTAGTTACAAAGAAAGAATGTATGCAAAATATTGAATAAGTGATATTTCTCAAAATATCGAGTTAAAACAAAAGTTGTTAAACAAAAGTTGTTACTTTTAATGATATCATTTAGGTGTCGAAAGGTTTCCGATATTTTTTCTGTAACCCTGTATATTACTGTAGAAAATTAGGGTTTTTTTAATATCCCATGGGAACTATGGGTTTTTCCGGGATAAAAAGTAGCCTATGTTTTAATCCGGGTTATAAGCTATCTATGTTCCAAATTTCAGCCAAATCGGTTCAGTAGTTGCAGCGTGAAGGAGTAACAAACACACACACACACACAAACTTTCGCCTTTATAATATTAGTGTGATTTCAATAATGTAACTGGCAGGCGGCGGAGGGCGCCGCCAGCGAGTGCCGCAGCGCGCCGTGCGCGGTGACGGCGGAGCAGCTGTGCGGCGCGCTGCGCGTGGACTCGTACTTCGCGCCGCGCCACATGCCGAGGGCGCGCCTCGCGCTGCGCGTCGCCGCGCTGGACGTGCACGCGCACAACGAGCTCCCCGCGCTCACCGAGTGAGTGGAAACATTCTGCCCTCTGAGCCATCAGCCAAGTGACAAACAGCGACTCAACAGCGACAAAAATGCACCAAAATCTTTTTTTATTATTGTAGATAGGCTTGCGCTTGACGACAATCATGCCTGATGGAAAGCAATGATGAGGTCTAGGTTGGAGCGCGCTTGCCTAGAAAATGCCTATTCACTCTTCTCTTGAAGGAAACATTCTGCCCTCGGAGCCAAGTGACAAACAGCGACTCTACGCGTGGTACAAAAATGAACCAAAATCCAAAAAAATGTAGCACTTGAATGACTCTCCGAGGCATCTTTTACCTCCCTCGTCCCACGTCACGCGCTGATTCAGCGATAGTACCAAATTATAAGCGTCGCAGTAAACAGCTGAAGTAGATCAACTTCAGCCACTGATCTCCATAGAGTATATAGAATATACTCTGGATAGCTGACTGTCAAAGTAAAAATGAAGACATTTGATTTTCGCCATTTTGGCGCTGATTGTTGCGTAACCTAGCGTGAGCGTCTATGGAACTAAAATCAAATGACATTCAAAACGACGGTCCACTTCCAACAAATGTCAATTTAGTACCGTGGACGCTCGAGGGAGGCGCTTCAAATCGGCACAAAAAATGAACTGTCAAGCGTATGGAATCATGGATCCAGAGATACATATCAGTGGCTTCAGCACTAGCTCTGTTGGGATCGCAGGCAAGCCAAGCCGTTGGAGGGCTACTCTATTATTATAAAAGAAATTTAGGGGCTTTCTCCTTCACTTCTCAACTTGTGACTTTTAGGAGCCATTTGCATATGAGACCACTAAGTAAAGAGATCATGTAGATCTCAGGACCACGTAGGGTCTGGGGATCGCATAAAGTTATCAAGAATTGTAGCCGTCTAAAGGCGTTGCGAGCTACAGCGTAACGGCCAAAGTGTACCGGTGGCTATCGTGATTCGTGAGTCACTCGGAGATACTCAATATATTGCAAGGAATACTGACACCTCGTGTATATGCATTCGTATAAGACCCCTCGCAGACCAGACCTCGTTCGTAACGTCGCTCTAGACGAGTCCCTCTCGGCAGCTGCCAGCGGAGCACACACGAAGGACAAGGACGGTACCATACCAACCTTATAAAGCAAGTTGTGCCGCAGCATGTTGGCCAGCGTGAGTCGCCCGGAGAGGTACATGTCGCGCCGAGAGCCGACGTCTTGTACGCGCACGTACAGGTACACCCCTCCCGCCGTCCTGGCCTCTGTCGTGACGTCACCCTCTTCGAGTCTTACGCGGCAATTGCCGACAGGAAACGCGATACCTACAATTGAAAAAATAAAACTAACAGACTGATCTATCAACGAATAAAATTTGGCTTACAAATAGCTATCAAGAAGAGGGTAAGAAAGAATTTTGAAAATTCTAATACTAAGTTCTCTACAATAGGGTAGGGTAAACCATCTAGCTAAAAATAAGTCTTGTGTTTAGTCCGTCAGCGATCATCATATTGTGATGCAAACTATTCAGCTTATTTAAAATTATTTCCATATACATATTTTATTTCCAATATACAGCTCTAACGAAGGACTGTTACCAAAGATAATTAAGAGGCTTACTAAATTACTCTATGACTGTTAAAGAGTAAAGCTGTATATTATTATTAGAAAACAGTAAAGAAAAGCATGCTGCAAAAAAGAATATAATAAAAATAATTACTGTTAGACCAGCGCCAGTCGGCAGCAGGGCTGGCGATGGCGAAGCGTATTTTTTTCGGTGCAGTCGGCGAACGCCATCTGAAATAACAATAATTAATTATCTTTTTCAATACAGTTTATGGTATGGCGCACTTTCAGAGGCTGTCATTAGTATTCGAAAGTTAAATCTTACGCACAGGCATCTTTCTTTTTCGTGGTCGTAACTTACTTTTACAAGCTCGATCATTACTTTTGCAAAACGTTTGATACCAAGGAGTTTTCATTGTAAAATAAAATGGGATGGACATTGGGATGGGATGGACACAGAAGGAATTTTTTTTCGTTTTCTTTTATCTTTTTATCTTTTTATCTTTTTACCTTTTTACCTTTTTACCTTTTTACCTTTTTACCTTTTTACCTTTTTACCTTTTTACCTTTTTACCTTTTTACCTTTTTACCTTTTTACCTTTTTACCTTTTTACCTTTTTACCTTTTTACCTTTTTACCTTTTTACCTTTTTACCTTTTTACCTTTTTACCTTTTTACCTTTTTACCTTTTTACCTTTTTACCTTTT
Organism: Coenonympha glycerion; assembly: GCA_963855885.1. Lineage (NCBI taxonomy): Eukaryota > Metazoa > Arthropoda > Insecta > Lepidoptera > Nymphalidae > Coenonympha > Coenonympha glycerion. The sequence continues at coordinate 723,748 of CAWLCK010000003.1, read as the reverse complement.
TACCTTTTTACCTTTTTACCTTTTTACCTTTTTACCTTTTTACCTTTTTACCTTTTTACCTTTTTACCTTTTTACCTTTTTACCTTTTTACCTTTTTACCTTTTTACCTTTTTACCTTTTTACCTTTTTACCTTTTTACCTTTTTACCTTTTTACCTTTTTACCTTTTTACCTTTTTACCTTTTTACCTTTTTACCTTTTTACCTTTTTACCTTTTTACCTTTTTACCTTTTTACCTTTTTACCTTTTTACCTTTTTACCTTTTTACCTTTTTACCTTTTTACCTTTTTACCTTTTTACCTTTTTACCTTTTTACCTTTTTACCTTTTTACCTTTTTACCTTTTTACCTTTTTACCTTTTTACCTTTTTACCTTTTTACCTTTTTACCTTTTTACCTTTTTTAACCGACTTCAAAAAAAGGAGGAGGTTCTCAATTCGTCGGAATCTTTTTTTTTTTTTTTTTTTTATTTTTTTTTTTTTTATCTATGTATGTTCACCGATTACTCGAAGACGCGTGGACCAATTTGAAAAATTCTTTTTTTGTTTAAGAGGGTTTTGTTTCCAGATGGTCCCATTTTAATCAGGTCAGGATCTGATGATGGGATCCTAGAGAAATCGAGGGAACTCTTCAAATTTTGTATGGACACATGAAACTATTGGAGTATTATTAGAAAGAGTAATATTTTCCAAGTTGTCCTATGGTCATCAGGTCAGGATCTGATCATGGGATCTTGGTGAAATCGAGGGAACTCTTCAAATTTTGCTAGTATACTTAAAGCGAGTTGGGTATTTTTTATAGTTACTGGTGCATATGCTACCAGATACTGATTTGATGACTAAAGTCATCAAGTCAGGGTCTGATGATGGGATCTTGGTGAAATCGAGGGAACTCTTCAAATTTTGCTAGTATACTTGAAGCGAGTTGGGTATTTTTTATAGTTACTGGTGCATTTGCTAGCAGATACTGATTTGATGACTAAAGTCATCAAGTCAGGGTCTGATGATGGGATCTTGGTGAATTTGAGGTATCTCTTCAGATTTTATGAACACACCTCAAGCAATTTGGGTATTTTACAACGCCTTGTGCATTTTATTGTTTTCCACTAAAAAGTATAAAATAAAAATGGGAAATGCTTTCCAAAAAACCAACTTCAAATGCCACTACAAAGAGTGAAATAATTTTTATTTAAATTTTAGGTACCTACACCAATTCGAAGTCGGGCGATTGTCTATGACTTCGTCATTTCTTCGCACATCAAGTAAGTAAGAAGGACTATTAGGGATTGTATGAAACATTGCCCGACTTCGAATTGGTGTAGGTACCTAAAATTTAAATAAAAATTATTTCACTCTTTGTAGTGGCATTTGAAGTTGGTTTTTTGGAAAGCATTTCCCATTTTTATACCTTTTTACCTTCTTCTTATCTTCTTATCTTCTTATCTTCTTATCTTCTTATCTTCTTATCTTCTTATCTTCTTATCTTTTATCTTTTTATTTTTTATCTTTTATCTTTTCGATTGCGAATTCGAATTCGCCTTCGATTTCGATCTTCGATATTATATTTAAGGTAAAAACCAAACAAGATGGAAATTGGCCCCCAAAATCTTGAGCAAACATATTGTTACGAGCCAGAAATGAAACACGTCTCACCAATCGCACATTCAATTATATTTTCTAACTTTTTAAATATCACAGTAATTACAAATTAATCACAGTAACACTTTGCACTGGTACACGACTGATAATGCCTGCATGCCTCGCCGCTCGCCCATTTTATGGACGCACACTCGTCACGCCTCCCTCTCGCCGCCTCACCTCGACCAACTTCGACACTTGTCGGCTCTTCTCGTCGCACCTCCGGAATTGCTCGTTACAGTCGGCCATCCTGTAACAATTGCGCCGCAATTGGCGCAGAGTACACTTTAATTCTCTAGTAAATCCATTAAGTCAATCTCAGGTTTCGATTGCCTCAATACTACTGTTGCAACACGGTTAACTGTTAAGAGCACGTTAATGACACTACGGTAAGTTCCCCCCAGAAAACCTGCAGAAACAATGACGAGGCTGTGAACCTTACACTCAGTGCTCTCAATTTCATACATACACACATCATCACGTCTCAACAGTCCCTTAATAAAAATCCCCTTAAATTACCACCAAATCTCGGCCCCGTGTATTAACTTGACAGCCAAAACCACACCTGCTTAGAAGTGCCACAAAACCAACCAGGACAATACCTAGGCAGAGACGAACTCTCAAATCAAATGATGGACATGAGATTACTTCTCTAATCTGATAATGTCAGTCTAATAATATCGGCCAAGTGACAAACCCAAACTCCAGGCTCAAATTATTAACTCAACCTCATAGTCAATCCAAAGCAAAACTATGTGCAAAACTATCCTTCAAAACGTTATCCTACAAAACTATCCTGCTCAACACAATTCTGCTACACTTTCCTGCTAAACACTATCCTACTAAACACTATCCTGCTAAACGCTATCCTGCTAAACGCTATCCTGCTAAACGCTATCCTGCTAAACGCTATCCTGCTAAACGCTATCATGCTAAACGCTATCATGCTAAACGCTATCCTGCTAAACGCTATCCTGCTAAACGCTACCCTGCTAAACGCTATCCTGCTAAACGCTATCCTGCTAAACGCTATCCTGCTAAACGCTATCCTGCTAAACGCTATCCTGCTAAACGCTATCCTGCTAAACGCTATCCTGCTAAACGCTATCCTGCTAAACGCTATCCTGCTAAACGCTATCCTGCTAAGCGCTATCCTGCTAAGCGCTATCCTGCTAAGCGCTATCCGGCTAAGCGCTATCCGGCTAAGCGCTATTCTGCAAACCCTACCTAATCTGCAAACCCTAATCTGCAAACCCTAATCTGCAAACCCTAATCTGCAAACTCTATATGTAAACTCTATATGTAAACTCTATATGTAAACTCTATATGTAAACTCTATATGTAAACTCTATATGTAAACTCTATATGTAAACTCTATATGTAAACTCTATATGTAAACTCTATATGTAAACTCTATATGTAAACTCTATATGTAAACTCTATATGTAAACTCTATATGTAAACTCTATATGTAAACTCTATATGTAAACTCTATATGTAAACTCTATATGTAAACTCTATATGTAAACTCTATATGTAAACTCTATATGTAAACTCTATAAGTAAACTCTATAAGTAAACTCCAATGACGACCGCAACCAATTAAGCTCAAAATATGAAATTCCAGTTCCCATTAAAGTCAAAATGAAAGCTTAAAGAAACGCGGTTTACTCATCGATAGAAGTTGCAATCTGATTTCGAACTCTAATTTAAAACCAAGTGGCCACCAAGTCTAAGCTCTTCCAAAATTGAAGTTTCAAGCAGACTCCCAACCGATAATGCAGTCTAAAACTGATAAACTAAACTAATTCAAACTTAAGTTTCTTAATTGCCAAAATACTAAACTCAATGTAAATTTGCTAAACGAAATTCCAAATTTATAATACCGGCTAAGACTGATTAACTTAACTTTAACTCAAAAATATAAATCCAACCTAAAAGTCAACCTCTCATCTCATCAAAACTCACGGGAGGACTCGCCAAACGATAGCTAACTATTAAATTTAAGTCGACAGAAGTAAACTCCTAACTGATAACTATAACCTAACATGGAAATTAAAACTCAACTAACTGATCGAAAGATACTCTTTCAAAACGCTAAACGAAACATTAAAGTTACTCTCTACACTCATGGTGGCCGCACTATGAGACAGAACCCGCAATACTAGTAACCTCCCATTCCACCAAGATACAACAAATCAGGTTTCTGCTCGGTCACGTCACTGCCCCTTCAAATCAAGTCCCTGCTTGGCCACATCGCCTCCCGGTGCCAGAGAAGAGAGACAGAGCAGCGCAATGCAAATAAAAAGCTTCATATATGCTTTGAATCAAGCATCGCTCGACAAGATCATAAGACTACTTAGACATAATTTAGATACTAGGTACTCAACTTAACAGGCTGGAGTCTCCTCCGCATCGAAGGACTCGCGAATGATGCCTGAGCAGCGACCCTCCGCCGCATAACTGCTGGAGTTGCTTTCCTTCTCTGATGATGCATCTCGGATACCAAGGCTCTCTCGAACGCAGCATAGTAACTGTAAACATAAGAACATTTTGAATACATGTGATTGTGCCAGCTCGGATTAATGAAGAACTGTTTGTCAGGTCTGAATGTACGCTTAGGCCTGTCCTCAACATAATTGTTCACAATTCCTACATTCATTTCAATCAGCCGTTAACTTGTAATCCACTCTTTTTATACGCGTATCCTCTTACACAATCCATCCACCTATACGTTATCTTCCTTTACATTATTCTTTATTACACCTACGTGATTTTCAGTCTACGTATTATATGGCCCGTACCACGCTAACCTTTACTCATCATTTATTAATTTTATCGGTAACAGTGCTACTTTAAAATTTTCACTAACATACGTGTCCTTTGTCCTATCCATCCTATCCATTCTCATCACACCTTACATCTATGTCAAATTTCACCAGTCGTCTATATTTCACCTATCTCTTTTACTTCCCAAAACTTTGACCCACCCAACTGAGATTACCCTCGTAATTATTCCTGTAAACGATTTATTTCCTACCGCTTTATTATACTCACAATTTAACCTACTCATTTTCCTCATTACAAATAGCTGCACGTAAGAACTCCTACTACTACTATCGTAAAATCCTGATAACCTCTTAACAAACAATCGACTCGAGCCTCTGTAGTAAGACACATAAAATTCCCGCCATGCTACACTTGCGAGAAGTCTCAATCCTCGCTCACATGTACAAGCACGTACAAACATACGCGTACATACACGCACGCAAATAACTTTTGTTTTAATGTGTCATTAGATCCTTTATACCAAAACTGTTAGTACCAAAATTTACGTTTTCTACCTTATCCCAACAAAACTACCTTCTAAGATTTTATTAATAAGCTTTCAGCTTTATTCGCTGCTTTAAGACTCATTTGCATAGGTAAGACTCTGAAAATTGATACGATATATAATTTCGACTATATTGGACGGCTCTTAAATTCTACAAATGTAGGTACTTCCCGTCTACTAGTATATCACGCAACATTTTGATCACTGGTGGTTGTTAAATTAACTCCCTAGAAAACTACACAAGTACCTTCATAAATAACGTATCTGAACTCATATGATCACACAGTTTCACACAATTTTTTTACTGTGAGTTAAAATTAACACAGTGCCCGACGGCATAGCAGTGGACTATGTCAAATGTTTAATATTTAAATCAAAATAACAATTGGAACAAATACAGCTCACCAGAGACGCCATCTGGTTGATGACATCACACATTCCGTGACATGACATCATATACACGTGGAGACACGTGGCCAGCGCACAGATGCAGCTCCAGCATAGCACGGCGAGCCAACATGCACGACGCGACACGCTGACCAGCGCGCAAGACTCATCAGTTCATCAGTTGTTCATGAAACATAAAAACAAATATTAGCAACGCCTACGTTACATTCTCGTTGTAATATTGGAACGATCATACATTACAAAAAAGCTTCTTAAAATCCTACGTTCAGTCTCAGGAATCCCAGCCCTCGTTATTGCAGTATACCCGCGCTCATATCTTGTTCCACTTTGAATTTTTTTTATGCCACGTAAAATGCATTGAAAACTTTCAGAAGTCATTCACTTGATTTTAGCTGTACTTTGGACGAAACAACCACACTTATAGCAGATACTGCCCGCTTCCTTTTTGTTTCCACCATTACAAAATGTCATCATCAAATGTACCGTCAAATCTTCTCACAAAAATGAAATTGCAATGTACACTATGCTGCCATTGTTGCTAACCGGCTTAACAGAGTACACGCCTGACCCCTTATCGTCACTCCACCGATAAATCTCACTCAATCTTATAAATCCTCCTTTTCACATATATCACGGTTTTCCGGGTTACAATCGGGTACAATTTAGCAATTATCATATTTTCTTCCGATTTTTTTTTAAAGTACCCTCAAGTAAAAATTATTCCACGGCTTTTCTTTCTCACGTTTTCATCATGCATCGCCTTCAAGCAATTTTTGAAACGATAACTACTTTCATCGGCACTTACATGAGACTTTTCGCTGGGTGTCCAATTTTCTTCAGTTTTTCACAACCTCTTTGACGTCACGTGACGCCACATGTTCCCGGCTTTTCGCTTCACTGTGGGTGTGGTGAACAGTATACCACTTCTGACTGTTACGAGCCAGAAATGAAACACGTCTCACCAATCGCACATTCAATTATATTTTCTAACTTTTTAAATATCACAGTAATTACAAATTAATCACAGTAACACTTTGCACTGGTACACGACTGATAATGCCTGCATGCCTCGCCGCTCGCCCATTTTATGGACGCACACTCGTCACGCCTCCCTCTCGCCGCCTCACCTCGACCAACTTCGACACTTGTCGGCTCTTCTCGTCGCACCTCCGGAATTGCTCGTTACAATATTATCTCTTTGATTTGTTTTTTTACCTAATTCTCACAACTGTATTGAAAAACGTCGTGTGATACACGGGTGTATAGGTTTTTGCAAACGAGCTGTCACTAACAAGCCCGAGCCGAAGGCGAGGGTTTTTAATGTCACGAGTTTACTTGCCACCCTTGTATCACAATGTACTATTGTATCACTCTAACTTGCTTAGCAGTGAAGGAATAGGTTGTGCAACAAATGTCTATTTTAGTACCGTGGACATCTTCGAGAGGGGCACTTCAAATCTGCACAAAAAATAAACGGTTTGAACATAGAATATTCGATCCAGTAGCAGGCTCCTGACTGACACTCAATTCAAATAACATGACCTTACTACCTCCACTACTACAAAAGCACCGGCCTACTTCACTACTACAAAATATATGTATTCTATTAAATGTGTGAGTACGTCGTAGCCAGTAGGGCTGGCAAAAGTCAAGCTATGCGTAACGACGCCACGCGAGTCGCGGTGACCACACTGTCAGTGTTTATGAGTTCTACTGGTCGTGTCGCGCTCGGCGCTGCGGTAATACATTGGCGGGAGGTGTGACTGTCAGTTCTTTACGTTAGTAATATTACATATTCGGTGCTACTAGTACAATAGAGATCAGGTGGTCCACAGCTAGATATACCTATAAGCGAGGGAGGCTCCGGCGCTCAGCGGGACCAGCATGTCAGTGTCCGCCTGTCCGACCCGCAGCGCGGCCGAGCACCCGTTGTGCACCCACAGCGACACCCGCCCGTCCAGCGCCTTCGCGGGGGACTCGTCGCCGGGCCTCTTGTCGGGTGCCGGACTACGTGCATCCTCTTTTATGAACTGAAAGTATGAGACAAAGAACTGCCTAGAATTTAAGAAACAAAGTTTAGAACTTTAATGGTAATAGACCATTGAAGTACTAAACTGTGCAAGCCATCGTTACATACCGGTCTTTCAAAAAAAAAAATACCAAAAAGGGTAACTTATGTATACCTAAGTATGTACCACAGTACCCGATGGCGCCGTTGGCATAAGTGTGTTATTCTGTGATCAACCGCTTCACTTCCGCTCCGCTTCAGTATGGTTACGATTGATCTATTCTGTGTTTTACGGTAGCCGTAATGGACGACCGACGCATTCTGGCAGCCGCGTGGATCAATCAGCCAAACCATAGAACCAAACCAAACCCGAAGTGGAATTTTAATGGAGTCACATTTGAGCACAGATTTTATTAGAGTGTCAGATTTAATTCTATATATATTCTAAAGTATAAAATAATATTTGATATTTTTTCACGCTACTACTTCTATATTAATTAGGCTTTAGAGTGTCTGTGAGTACTCACGGCTTGGTACACATCCACCCAGTCATTCGCCAGCGCACGCAGCGTGCACACGCGCGGCACGGGCAACGCCACGCGCACGTCGCCCGCTCGCACCCGCAGCTTGCGCTCGTCGTTCAGCGACAGCGTGCCTTGGATGCGGAACAGATCATACACATACAGATGGAATAATAGAAATGTCATTGTCCAGGTGCGTGCAAGATGCTCCGAGAAAAATGTCTGGCAAACCATCAGTTCGGGAGAATTGAACGCAGAGAGCGTTGGTTTGAGCGTGCTCTGTAACTCCGAATGCGAGAGCGTACTCAAGTAAGTTTTTACCATCTGTCGTTTAGCACATAGACCTCTACTGCTAGATGGACAGATCTTCTGTAGGGAACTCCAATCTGCACGAGTTTCCGCCGCTTGCATTCTGTGCCTCTTCGTGGCTCTCCTAATGTCATCAATCAATCCAGTTGAGGATGTCGCGACTCTAGCACCATGTATCCCAAATTTCCGTTTGTATGTAACCATCGGGCCACAAACCAAGAAGGCGAGGCCTTGGCCCCTTACCGGGGCTAAAAGAAAAACCCAAAAACAAGGGAGCTCGGCTCCCCCGCGAAGGAGGAGCGTAAGTTCCTAGAGGGGTAAGGAGGCCCTTACCCCCCCCTAGGAACTCGTTCCCCATGGAGTACAGTGTATATAAAAACCTGGATATATGTGCTTCCAGGGTCAAATTCACCACCCAAGAGCTCGGTTGGTCTGGTGACATACCATTGAAGGAATGCCGTAAAGAAAACATGCCATGGCTAGTCAAAGGTATTCTTTTTTTAAAATATTTTATTTAAAAGAATTATAAGTATTTTGTTTTGAAGTCTGACACGTAGTTTATGCGCTAACTCAGTGATCATGGATCAGCGACCCGTAGACGAGTTACCCAATGTAGTCGGCATGGGCTCTGTGTCGGAAGAGATGGAGTTACGACTTACGCGCTTGAAATAGAGGCAAGGTGGAGATTGAAAAAGCTAAGTAATAAGCACTGTTGCGACCTGAATTGAACTTTATTGTATTGTGTCTAGAGTAACTATTTACTTACATGACCTTGCAGAGCGAATCTTTTGTACCTGTAAGTGAACTATTTGGTATTATGTGACTGTACTTATAAATTTCTTGATTAAAAAAATCTGGAGTATGGTATACCTGTGACCGCGTGCACAGTGCCGAGTGGCGGCGAGGCGACGTACACGTCGGTGTGGTGGCGCGTGCTGCGGGCGCGGAGCGACGCGCGCGTCGTGGCCGCCGCGTGGCCATTCTACATACTGCGGTCGCATTTGCCCCTCGATGTAGATGTGAGTATGACTTCACAACCAACTTTACAATCTGCAAGGCCCATTCAGACGATGCTATTTTCTTTTACAAAATTATTTAGTTGTATGCTATTTTATACGCGTGCTTTTAAACTGCTATTTAGACAGTGCAAGTAATTTATTGCATTCAGCAACAGCAAGAAATTTCCCGGTGTCAGTTGTTTTATCGTAAAGCAGTAATTTATAACAGTGGTTCTGTTTGAAGAGCACTGCACATGACATGAGAAAAGTGAGACCTTACACTGGAGTATATAAATCTCAGGGTGATGAGCGCAGTGCATTGACATGGACACACATACCTTTTAATATCAGGTGAATATCCTTCAAATGATGAGCGTTTATATGAAGGAGTGTACGTGTAACTTTCCAGGTGCTGATAACATCAGGGTCGAGCGCGGGCACGGCGGGCACGCAGACGGGCGAGAGCGCGCCGCGCGTGCAGACGGCGAGCGGCCGCGGCGGCGTCGCGCACCTCGTCGCGCCCGGCACCACCGCCGCCACGCACGCGCTCACCTTCCAGTACAGGTATCGAGACAAGCGACAACATCAGGTCGAGCGTGGGCACGGCGGGCACGCAGACGGGCGAGAGCGCGCCGCGCGTGCAGACGGCGAGCGGCCGCGGCGGCGTCGCGCACCTCGTCGCGCCCGGCACCACCGCCGCCACGCACGCGCTCACCTTCCAGTACAGGTATCGAGACAAGCGACAACATCAGGTCGAGCGTGGGCACGGCGGGCACGCAGACGGGCGAGAGCGCGCCGCGCGTGCAGACGGCGAGCGGCCGCGGCGGCGTCGCGCACCTCGTCGCGCCCGGCACCACCGCCGCCACGCACGCGCTCACCTTCCAGTACAGGTATCGAGACAAGCGACAACATCAGGTCGAGCGTGGGCACGGCGGGCACGCAGACGGGCGAGAGCGCGCCGCGCGTGCAGACGGCGAGCGGCCGCGGCGGCGTCGCGCACCTCGTCGCGCCCGGCACCACCGCCGCCACGCACGCGCTCACCTTCCAGTACAGGTATCGAGACAAGCGACAACATCAGGTCGAGCGTGGGCACGGCGGGCACGCAGACGGGCGAGAGCGCGCCGCGCGTGCAGACGGCGAGCGGCCGCGGCGGCGTCGCGCACCTCGTCGCGCCCGGCACCACCGCCGCCACGCACGCGCTCACCTTCCAGTACAGGTATCGAGACAAGCGACAACATCAGGTCGAGCGTGGGCACGGCGGGCACGCAGACGGGCGAGAGCGCGCCGCGCGTGCAGACGGCGAGCGGCCGCGGCGGCGTCGCGCACCTCGTCGCGCCCGGCACCACCGCCGCCACGCACGCGCTCACCTTCCAGTACAGGTATCGAGACAAGCGACAACATCAGGTCGAGCGTGGGCACGGCGGGCACGCAGACGGGCGAGAGCGCGCCGCGCGTGCAGACGGCGAGCGGCCGCGGCGGCGTCGCGCACCTCGTCGCGCCCGGCACCACCGCCGCCACGCACGCGCTCACCTTCCAGTACAGGTATCGAGACAAGCGACAACATCAGGTCGAGCGTGGGCACGGCGGGCACGCAGACGGGCGAGAGCGCGCCGCGCGTGCAGACGGCGAGCGGCCGCGGCGGCGTCGCGCACCTCGTCGCGCCCGGCACCACCGCCGCCACGCACGCGCTCACCTTCCAGTACAGGTATCGAGACAAGCGACAACATCAGGTCGAGCGTGGGCACGGCGGGCACGCAGACGGGCGAGAGCGCGCCGCGCGTGCAGACGGCGAGCGGCCGCGGCGGCGTCGCGCACCTCGTCGCGCCCGGCACCACCGCCGCCACGCACGCGCTCACCTTCCAGTACAGGTATCGAGACAAGCGACAACATCAGGTCGAGCGTGGGCACGGCGGGCACGCAGACGGGCGAGAGCGCGCCGCGCGTGCAGACGGCGAGCGGCCGCGGCGGCGTCGCGCACCTCGTCGCGCCCGGCACCACCGCCGCCACGCACGCGCTCACCTTCCAGTACAGGTATCGAGACAAGCGACAACATCAGGTCGAGCGTGGGCACGGCGGGCACGCAGACGGGCGAGAGCGCGCCGCGCGTGCAGACGGCGAGCGGCCGCGGCGGCGTCGCGCACCTCGTCGCGCCCGGCACCACCGCCGCCACGCACGCGCTCACCTTCCAGTACAGGTATCGAGACAAGCGACAACATCAGGTCGAGCGTGGGCACGGCGGGCACGCAGACGGGCGAGAGCGCGCCGCGCGTGCAGACGGCGAGCGGCCGCGGCGGCGTCGCGCACCTCGTCGCGCCCGGCACCACCGCCGCCACGCACGCGCTCACCTTCCAGTACAGGTATCGAGACAAGCGACAACATCAGGTCGAGCGTGGGCACGGCGGGCACGCAGACGGGCGAGAGCGCGCCGCGCGTGCAGACGGCGAGCGGCCGCGCGCGGCGGCGTCGCGCACCTCGTCGCGCCCGGCACCACCGCCGCCACGCACGCGCTCACCTTCCAGTACAGGTATCGAGACAAGCGACAACATCAGGTCGAGCGTGGGCACGGCGGGCACGCAGACGGGCGAGAGCGCGCCGCGCGTGCAGACGGCGAGCGGCCGCGGCGGCGTCGCGCACCTCGTCGCGCCCGGCACCACCGCCGCCACGCACGCGCTCACCTTCCAGTACAGGTATCGAGACAAGCGACAACATCAGGTCGAGCGTGGGCACGGCGGGCACGCAGACGGGCGAGAGCGCGCCGCGCGTGCAGACGGCGAGCGGCCGCGGCGGCGTCGCGCACCTCGTCGCGCCCGGCACCACCGCCGCCACGCACGCGCTCACCTTCCAGTACAGGTATCGAGACAAGCGACAACATCAGGTCGAGCGTGGGCACGGCGGGCACGCAGACGGGCGAGAGCGCGCCGCGCGTGCAGACGGCGAGCGGCCGCGGCGGCGTCGCGCACCTCGTCGCGCCCGGCACCACCGCCGCCACGCACGCGCTCACCTTCCAGTACAGGTATCGAGACAAACGACAACATCAGGTCCAGCGTGGGCACGGCGGGCACGCAGACGGGCGAGAGCGCGCCGCGCGTGCAGACGGCGAGCGGCCGCGGCGGCGTCGCGCACCTCGTCGCGCCCGGCACCACCGCCGCCACGCACGCGCTCACCTTCCAGTACAGGTATCGAGACAAGCGACAACATCAGGTCGAGCGTGGGCACGGCGGGCACGCAGACGGGCGAGAGCGCGCCGCGCGTGCAGACGGCGAGCGGCCGCGGCGGCGTCGCGCACCTCGTCGCGCCCGGCACCACCGCCGCCACGCACGCGCTCACCTTCCAGTACAGGTATCGAGACAAGCGACAACATCAGGTCGAGCGTGGGCACGGCGGGCACGCAGACGGGCGAGAGCGCGCCGCGCGTGCAGACGGCGAGCGGCCGCGGCGGCGTCGCGCACCTCGTCGCGCCCGGCACCACCGCCGCCACGCACGCGCTCACCTTCCAGTACAGGTATCGAGACAAGCGACAACATCAGGTCGAGCGTGGGCACGGCGGGCACGCAGACGGGCGAGAGCGCGCCGCGCGTGCAGACGGCGAGCGGCCGCGGCGGCGTCGCGCACCTCGTCGCGCCCGGCACCACCGCCGCCACGCACGCGCTCACCTTCCAGTACAGGTATCGAGACAAACGACAACATCAGGTCGAGCGTGGGCACGGCGGACACGCAGACGGGCGAGTCAAGAAATCCCATCATTCTCATATTTTTTAAACTTTTATTTGAGCAAATCGAAGCGGTATAGACATATGGCTACGGCTTTTCTTCGTCCTGATTTCCGCGGTCGACCGCCTGGATCAAAAATTCGTGACTTATACCATTAATTTAAAAAAAAAATTGTGACTTTGTGACAACACTAGTTGTACTGTGTTGTAAAGGCCGTCAGTATGTGTAATAATGAAGTTATCATAATGATACGCGTGATAATAATATTTGAATGTATGTTCCAGAAACATCGAGTGTCCCGTGACGCGAGAGGCCGTCCCCCTGCACTACGGCGTGACAGATTCCTCGGTGTTCGAGAAGCCCACGCCCATCAACACTGTAGAGGAGATCATCGAAATTATTAAACGCTGGCAAGTCGCTGTCTATGGTTTTTTTAGGGATTTGAACCTCAGATAAGAAACCACTTTGCTGTTCCTTCTGTCCGTCACTCAAGGTGTTTCGGTCATACTAGCTTTAATTATTAAATCCAAGTTTTATTTAGTTTTTGCAAATATTAGACTAACTACACATTTTAGGTTTATGGCAATGAGTTTTGCGAGCCTAATATTTATCTTTGCTCGACAATTCCCATTCACCTAATATTGGTTCCCGAAACATTATTTTATGCAGTTTCCCAGATTTGGAGCTATCAGGAACCAATTAGAACTGAACTAATATACAAACGGTCTCTCATCCTAACGTGTACTCCGTTCCGTCGTGGGTAAAAAGCATAAAACTGTATTGTGGAGGTTGCAAGAAGTTGTGGAGGCTACTCCGCCAGTTTCGACCAGATACAATACGACATAATGTCTTGATATATTTATTATCTATGTCGCCCAGGTTGCATCGCTCGAGCCGCGACGCGCGCTCCGGGTGGCCGTACTCGATCGTCTCGCACCACTGGCCTGGCTCGTGGCAGCCGGCCTTGCTGCAACCGCGCTGCGACGTCACTGTTAGTACTTCCTTGTACTTGCTGACCGCCTCGGTTGGGCGTTTGAATATCACCGATCGACCAGATGGTCCCTCCGACCCGGGCTTGAGTTACTAAGTTCAATTGACACGCGCGCAATTGCGCAAATCGCACATTCCATGGTTTAACGAAACATCAGAAATCCATGAATATATTTCAATGTCTACTGTAAAGGAAGAAATAGCTACTTTGGCAGAAAAAATACATGTTAATTGTCTCGCGGTCTCACTAGTCACTTACCAGAGGCAACAGGCCAAAGAGACTAAAAAGATCCACAATAGCTGACCTACATATGTAGGACTCTGTCTTTCAATGTCTCACAGCATATATATGCTGTGAGACATTGAAAGACAGAGTCGAAGATGAAGCACAATGGGAATCACTAGCATGCCTTGACATAGACTGCCGGTATCATTTTTGTATCATTATTATCGTTTGATTGTCATTTTAATTTTTAAAACCCCTCGGTATGATTACGTTTTACATTGTAATTAAGACAAAAGGTAGTAGACTAGAACCACATGTGAACAAAATAAATCAAAATTATGAATAGCTCTCTGTGAAGAGCTAATTGTGTCAAGGTAACCTAGTTTTAAGGTAATGAACGTGAAGTTAGTCAAGCTCTCAAAAGGAATAAGGAGTTTTCGATGGATTAGAGATGATACTGGGTAGTGAAGAGTGAGGTCAACGCTTGCCTTGGCCATGTGTATAACATGTAGATGTCATATTTTTTATGTTAATAATTTCTTACTCCTCATATAAATTGTTATCGAATTTAGTTAGTAAACAGTTCAATATTATGCAGTAAAGAGTATATAATATATATCACGCAAAGTAGTTGGACAGCGCCCAACCGGGTTACAGAAGAACTAGTCAGATTTTACCCCATTGATAGTTTTGTTTGGTCAACTATTGATTACGCACCGCGCCTGTGCACGATGAATCAGCGGGCAACTGCCGGGCCCATCAGAGCAGTCCAGCGGATTCTCACAGGCAGCGGCGGTGGCGGGTCGAAAAAGGCCCGCCAAAAAATTTTATTAGGCGTTTTGCACTGGGTTTAATCCCGCGGCACAGAGTGACTTACTACTAGGTACTTACCGGCGCATGGAGACAGCCAGCACGTGGAATCCGGGGAGTGTGTTCGTGTAGGATGAAATGTGGTGTGTGGTGCCTGCTGTGTTAAATGCAAATAGGAACACACTCGCCCTCCTTGAGGGATCTTTCGCGGCGGCGGTACGAATTCGCGGGTAGCGAAGCGGCTCCGCGGCGGCGTGATTTCCAGGTGGCGCGGGAGCACAAAAAACAGTATTCCGGATAGCCAAAGGGGCCCGCGGCGTTAGAATGACGCGGCGGACAACACAGCAAACGAAGTAGCACAAGAAATCGGGCTCGTAAGAAGGCGAGATGCGGCGTGGCGGGCGACTTCACGCGGGCGAACGCGGCACGCACAGTCAATCGACTCCGTCGGGATTTTGCACCGGAACTGCGTACAGCAAGTGGCGGCGTGGCCGGCAAACAACACGCGGGCGACGCGGCACAAAATGGTACGCGATAAATAGCTCCGCATAAATAATAAGACGGCGAGATGCGGCGTGGCGGGCGACTTTACGCGGGCGAACGCGGCACACACACCGACCGACTCCGTCGGGATTTTGCACCGGACTGCGCGAGCGAACGCCGCCGGGGCGCGCGCGGGCGCTGCCCGCAAACCGCTCGCGGGAGAGGGGCGTGCAGGCCGTCGACGCGATAGGCCTAGCATAAACCGAAGTGCTAGCGTAAAGCGCAAACACCCCCGCCAGTGGACCCAAGGATTTGGGGTCCACTAACCAATGGGCAAGCGGGATAAGGAAGAGACGGCTCGCTGCAAAACCGAATCTCCGACCATTACCTCGGCAACTCTGGGAACCCCATCGGATCCATATATCAATTTAAGAATGCGTCCACGACGCCAGCACAAAGGCAACAAATTAGACTCCTTAACTAGGACAAGATCACCAACCTTAGGTGGGTCGGTCTTGTCGGACCACTTAACGCGCTGCTGCAAGAGATGCAAATATTCTAAATACTAACGATGCCAGAAATTTTGGGTCATCTGCTGTAGCAATTCGAAGCGAGACAACCGTGAGACCTTCACGTCCCTGAAGGGGTACTCGGGCAGGGCGTTAAGGGGTTCACCAATTAGGAAATGACCGGGGGTTAAAACTTCCAGGTCATTGGGATCGGACGATAAGGGGCAGAGTGGCCGAGAATTGAGGACAGCCTCAATCTTACAAAACACGGTAGCGAGCTCTTCAAAAGTCAAAATGGTTTCACCTATCACGCGTCGGAGATGCGTCTTTGAGACCTTGACGACGGCTTCAAAGATCCCGCCCCAGTGGGGACAAGCTGGCGGGTCAAAGGTCCAAGTTATCCCCATCTTGGACATTGCCGTGCCGAGGCCTATCTTATTTTCATTCAAAAATTGGACGACTTCCTTCAAATGTCTATCGGCACCTTTATAGTTGGTCCCACAATCCGATCGGATCAGGTGCGGATAACCTCGGCGTGAAACGAAGCGGCCTAGCGTGGCTACAAAGGCTTCGGTGCTGAGGGCACTCACCAGTTCTAAGTGTACGGCCTTGGTAGCCAGGCAAACAAAAACGCAAAGGTAGGCCTTGAGGGAACGAGCATTGCGGAGGCTGGAGCTCTTGACGAAGAACGGCCCCGCAAAATGGCCTTCAGGCGGTAGCACGGAATGCACTTAAAAATGACGCTTCGGATGGAGCGTCGTCCCGATAAAATCCAAAATTCGCGCTGCAATATGGCCGAAAGGGCGTTGCAGCCAGCGTGGGCATTTTTGACGTGGTAATGCGTCACCAACAATTTTACAAAAGCGCTATTGTTCGGAAGCAACAAGGGATGACGTGCCCCATAGGGTAAATCAGAATTCCGGAGGCGTCCACCGACGCGTATCAATCCGGCGTCATCCAGGAAGAGGTTTAAGCGGGCGAGCGAGCCCTTCAAAGGTAAACCTCGCTTCAGTGTCTCAATAGCGGACTCAAAATGCTCCAGTTGAACCAAACGTATCCAAAAGGTCCGGGCCTCCTGTCTCTCCAGGGGCGACAAGACCGGGTTCGACATTTTGTCGCGTGGGTTCCGAGCGTTGTGGGTGAAGCGCTGAATCCAAGCCGTCACCCCAATCAATTTATCAAGGGAACTGTAGCGTTCCTGAAGATAGCTCAGCGAATTGGCTGGCTTATCCTCAACAACTCCGACTCGCAAGCCAGGTAACACATCGGGCTCGGAGAACCTACTCTGAGGCCAGGCGGACTCATTCCGAGTCAGCCAGTCAGGGCCCCACCAAAGAGAGTGGTTGACAAGGTCGGAAGCTTCACATCCGCGGGAAGCACAATCTGCAGGGTTCAGGTCCCCTGGCACATGTCTCCAGGTCAACGGGGTTTCCGAATTCTGGATTTGGGAAACCCGGTTGGCAACAAAGACTTCCAAGTTGTGGGGAGCGGCTCGCAACCAACAAAGGACAATTTCGCTGTCCGACCAGGCGTACACGTCCGTCAGGTCAACGATCGATAGGAGGGACGTACGCACATGGTTGAGAAGGCGCACCAAAAGAGCGGCTCCAGACAACTCCAATTTGGGTATCGTCAAACGTGACCGAATTGGGGCCACTTTACTTTTCGCCAAGACAAGATGGGTTGCGACCTCGCCGGTGTCACTGACAGTTCGCAAATAGACCACGGCTGCGTACCCTTTTTCGGACGCATCACAAAAGCCGTGGAGACTGGCGTGGCACCTTCCGGGCGGTAGGAAGCAACGAGGCATCGAAATCCGATTAACATTCGGAAGTGAGGCCACAAGGGAGAGCCACTCCAGTAGCCTGAGACCCTAACCTCCCTGAGGGGGTCGACAAAAGTATGGTCTGGCATACTGACTGCTGTAGATCCAAAGTCTCAGGGGAGGTGGCTAGGTGGCAGCTAGGGTGGCGGACACCTAGCGCGACGCGCCTTCACCAGCGGGAGCCCACTGACGGGGGTACTCCGGCTGGGGCGCTGCTAGAGAGGGGGAGGGTACCCAACGTGGGGACCATCCGGCATAACCAACCCGGGGTCGCACCATGCGGCTAGCATCCGGGGCGTGGTAGGGAGCGCCTCGACCTAGCACGGGTGGATGGCGCTCCAGTTGCGTCCACACATGGAGGGGAGGCAAAAACCTAGACGGTTCGACGCTCATTTGAGCGGCCGTCAGACACCCGTCATAAAAATGCGAGGGGGGTGTGACCCTCCCCTGGGGGGGTGTGACCCCCCCCGGGGGGGGGTGAAGCCCCACCGCCCCTAGGGCGCTGGTAATCAGCAGGGGACCGTTCACCCATTTGGGGCCGCACTATGCGGCTAACGTCCGGCACCCGGTAGGGATCGCCTCGACCTATGGTGGGTGGATGGCGCTCCAGTCGCGGCCACTCGTGTAGTGGCGGCGAGAACCGACGCGGGACGACGCCCAATGGGGCGGACGCGATATCCCCGTCGTGATGACGCGAGGGGTATGTGACCATACCGGGGGGGGTGAAACCCTCCTCCGGGGGGCGGAACCCCTACCTCCACTAGGAGGTTGGTGGTCCACCGGAGAACGCCTAACGGGGCTGGCCGGGTGGCCAGGACTAGCGCCCCCGCCCATGGGGGGGTGCGCGATCGAGCGCCCCCGCCCATGGGGGGGGTGCGCGACCCAACGTCCCGGCGACCGGAACCACTCCGGTTAGCGCACAAGAGGGCCGAATGGGCACCGCCGCAATGTGGGCAGGGCCGCTGGCGCGGGCAGTCTCTTACGAGATGCTGGCCCAGGCACGAGAAGCACCACTGGCGTGTCGACACGTATTCTCTCCGGGCCGCAACCGGTTTGGCCAGGAAGTGCGGACACGAGGAGACCTGGTGGCCGGGGTGCCGACAATAGGCACAGGGGGGAGCTTCGTTGCCACGGCCCCGCTGTACTGCGACACCCGGCGACCTTCTCTGGCGTCGGCTCCACGGCCTCGCCGGTTGGGGCCGGTCCCCGTCGAAGGGCCAGTCCTTGCCCCACCCCCTCGGACATGCTCGGACCTCCCAGGGGCCACTCGAGGGCCGGTAACTCCAGAGTTATCGGCCTGGAGGCACTCCTGCTCCAGAAACTTCAGGAGGTCGGAGAAAGGGGGCAGGTAGGTTGCACCGTCCCCTCCGAAGCGCTGCTCGAAGCGGAGCTTAAGCTCCGACGGCAGGCGGGAGAGCACTATGTGCAACAACAAGAAGGACCACTGGTCGACGGGGAGATCCAATCGACGGAGAGCGTTGGTGGCCACAATGCAGGGGTTTAGCAAGGCCTCTCTGAGGCCGGCCACCCCGGTGACGGCGGGCAAGGCGAGTAGCTGGGCTACATGTGCGTCGGCCAACCGGCGCACATTTTCGTAGCGCCTGGCCAGCAATTCCCGGGCCGTGGTGTAGCTCTCCTCCGAGAGGTCGAGGTGCCGCACCAAATCCAGGGCCTCGCCCTGTAGCGAAGACAGTAAGTATGTCAGCTTCTGGGTGGGGGACAGGTCCTTCCTGGCGTGGACCAGACTGTCAAATAACGCCAGGAAGCCCATCCACTCTTGAAGCTGCCCACCGAATTTGGGCAGCTCGATCGTGGGCAGTTTCCCGAGTAATGCCGGCTGTGTGGGCGGTCGGCTGGGGGAGTCCCTAAAAGCGCCACTTCGACGCCTTTCATCAGCGGCGGTCCGGATCCCATGGGCGGCCTCCACCACCGAGTCCAACAGTTCGAAGAACTGGTCGTAATCGGCCTGAGCCGTCCTCAGTACCTCCTGTTCGGGACCGAGGGTGAGCAGGTCTTGGAAGGCCTGCTCCACAGAGGCCTGCCGAGTCCGCACCTGGTCCGCTCGGTGTAATAGGGCGGCGGATCTATCTTCGCGGCCTATCAAACCCGCGGCGGACGTCGCCCAGCGAAGCTCAGACTGTATCTGTACAGCTAGCTTTTTTATGTTCGCGGACATTCTAACAAATTAAATGTAAACAAAATGTAAAAATAAAGCAACAATAATAAATTGAAAAGGCGGCCGGCAAGTCGGCGGGCGGCGCGAGTGCAAGCACTAATAAAATTAAAGTAATAGTAAACAAGTCGTATCGCGGTCGTACCGTAGTCGCAATGAACAAAGCGGCGCGACCGTAGTAGATACGCGTGTTAAATTACGGCGAGCGGGCGGTACCGGCACGCAAGCAAAACTTAAAATAAAAATTAAACTTATAATTATAATAATCGGAACGCGGCCGAAACGCGGCGTTGACGCGGCGGAACTGGCGGCGATTGCGGAATTTCCGCTAACAGCGCGGCGAACGACGCGGCGCGTGGCGGAAAGCGGGATTTATGCCAGCGGCGCAGAAAATGAACGGCGCGGCGGGCAAAACCAGCGCAAAACGCAAAGCGAGGTGTAGACAAACCGCGCTCGTTGCTACCAAAAATGATTACGCACCGCGCCTGTGCACGATGAATCAGCGGGCAACTGCCGGGCCCATCAGAGCAGTCCAGCGGATTCTCACAGGCAGCGGCGGTGGCGGGTCGAAAAAGGCCCGCCAAAAAATTTTATTAGGCGTTTTGCACTGGGTTTAATCCCGCGGCACAGAGTGACTTACTACTAGGTACTTACCGGCGCATGGAGACAGCCAGCACGTGGAATCCGGGGAGTGTGTTCGTGTAGGATGAAATGTGGTGTGTGGTGCCTGCTGTGTTAAATGCAAATAGGAACACACTCGCCCTCCTTGAGGGATCTTTCGCGGCGGCGGTACGAATTCGCGGGTAGCGAAGCGGCTCCGCGGCGGCGTGATTTCCAGGTGGCGCGGGAGCACAAAAAACAGTATTCCGGATAGCCAAAGGGGCCCGCGGCGTTAGAATGACGCGGCGGACAACACAGCAAACGAAGTAGCACAAGAAATCGGGCTCGTAAGAAGGCGAGATGCGGCGTGGCGGGCGACTTCACGCGGGCGAACGCGGCACGCACAGTCAATCGACTCCGTCGGGATTTTGCACCGGACTGCGTACAGCAAGTGGCGGCGTGGCCGGCAAACAACACGCGGGCGACGCGGCACAAAATGGTACGCGATAAATAGCTCCGCATAAATAATAAGACGGCGAGATGCGGCGTGGCGGGCGACTTTACGCGGGCGAACGCGGCACACACACCGACCGACTCCGTCGGGATTTTGCACCGGACTGCGCGAGCGAACGCCGCCGGGGCGCGCGCGGGCGCTGCCCGCAAACCGCTCGCGGGAGAGGGGCGTGCAGGCCGTCGACGCGATAGGCCTAGCATAAACCGAAGTGCTAGCGTAAAGCGCAAACAACTATATTATGTTGTTTTCTTTTGATGATTCTTTAAGGTGCGGTACCAAGCCGTGCGTGTCGGAGGCGGGTGCTCCCTAGAGCTTCAGTTGTGTCCCGTGGTGGTGCTCGCGAACGCGTCGCCCATAGCGCTGACTCTGCGCGCCCACGACGCCACGCCGCTGTGCAGACTGAAGCCCGGAGTGGCCATATCGCCGCCCACCGCTGTGCTGCACGTAAGACTCGTCGCTGTAATTGTGTCCCGTGGTGTTGCTCACGAACGCGTCCCCCATAGCGCTGACTCTGCGCGCCCACGACGCCACGCCGCTGTGCAGACTGAAGCCCGGAGTGGCCATATCGCCGCCCACCGCTGTGCTGCACGTAAGACTCGTCGCTGTAATTGTGTCCCGTGGTGTTGCTCACGAACGCGTCCCCCATAGCGCTGACTCTGCGCGCCCACGACGCCACGCCGCTGTGCAGACTGAAGCCCGGAGTGGCCATATCGCCGCCCACCGCTGTGCTGCACGTAAGACTCGTCGCTGTAATTGTGTCCCGTGGTGTTGCTCACGAACGCGTCCCCCATAGCGCTGACTCTGCGCGCCCACGACGCCACGCCGCTGTGCAGACTGAAGCCCGGAGTGGCCATATCGCCGCCCACCGCTGTGCTGCACGTAAGACTCGTCGCTGTAATTGTGTCCCGTGGTGTTGCTCACGAACGCGTCCCCCATAGCGCTGACTCTGCGCGCCCACGACGCCACGCCGCTGTGCAGACTGGAGCCCGGAGTGGCCATATCGCCGCCCACCGCTGTGCTGCACGTAAGACTCGTCGCTGTAATTGTGTCCCGTGGTGTTGCTCACGAACGCGTCCCCCATAGCGCTGACTCTGCGCGCCCACGACGCCACGCCGCTGTGCAGACTGAAGCCCGGAGTGGCCATATCGCCGCCCACCGCTGTGCTGCACGTAAGACTCGTCGCTGTAATTGTGTCCCGTGGTGTTGCTCACGAACGCGTCCCCCATAGCGCTGACTCTGCGCGCCCACGACGCCACGCCGCTGTGCAGACTGGAGCCCGGAGTGGCCATATCGCCGCCCACCGCTGTGCTGCACGTAAGACTCGTCGCTGTAATTGTGTCCCGTGGTGTTGCTCACGAACGCGTCCCCCATAGCGCTGACTCTGCGCGCCCACGACGCCACGCCGCTGTGCAGACTGGAGCCCGGAGTGGCCATATCGCCGCCCACCGCTGTGCTGCACGTAAGACTCGTCGCTGTAATTGTGTCCCGTGGTGTTGCTCACGAACGCGTCCCCCATAGCGCTGACTCTGCGCGCCCACGACGCCACGCCGCTGTGCAGACTGAAGCCCGGAGTGGCCATATCGCCGCCCACCGCTGTGCTGCACGTAAGACTCGTCGCTGTAATTGTGTCCCGTGGTGTTGCTCACGAACGCGTCCCCCATAGCGCTGACTCTGCGCGCCCACGACGCCACGCCGCTGTGCAGACTGGAGCCCGGAGTGGCCATATCGCCGCCCACCGCTGTGCTGCACGTAAGACTCGTCGCTGTAATTGTGTCCCGTGGTGTTGCTCACGAACGCGTCCCCCATAGCGCTGACTCTGCGCGCCCACGACGCCACGCCGCTGTGCAGACTGAAGCCCGGAGTGGCCATATCGCCGCCCACCGCTGTGCTGCACGTAAGACTCGTCGCTGTAATTGTGTCCCGTGGTGTTGCTCACGAACGCGTCCCCCATAGCGCTGACTCTGCGCGCCCACGACGCCACGCCGCTGTGCAGACTGGAGCCCGGAGTGGCCATATCGCCGCCCACCGCTGTGCTGCACGTAAGACTCGTCGCTGTAATTGTGTCCCGTGGTGTTGCTCACGAACGCGTCCCCCATAGCGCTGACTCTGCGCGCCCACGACGCCACGCCGCTGTGCAGACTGGAGCCCGGAGTGGCCATATCGCCGCCCACCGCTGTGCTGCACGTAAGACTCGTCGCTGTAATTGTGTCCCGTGGTGTTGCTCACGAACGCGTCCCCCATAGCGCTGACTCTGCGCGCCCACGACGCCACGCCGCTGTGCAGACTGAAGCCCGGAGTGGCCATATCGCCGCCCACCGCTGTGCTGCACGTAAGACTCGTCGCTGTAATTGTGTCCCGTGGTGTTGCTCACGAACGCGTCCCCCATAGCGCTGACTCTGCGCGCCCACGACGCCACGCCGCTGTGCAGACTGAAGCCCGGAGTGGCCATATCGCCGCCCACCGCTGTGCTGCACGTAAGACTCGTCGCTGTAATTGTGTCCCGTGGTGTTGCTCACGAACGCGTCCCCCATAGCGCTGACTCTGCGCGCCCACGACGCCACGCCGCTGTGCAGACTGGAGCCCGGAGTGGCCATATCGCCGCCCACCGCTGTGCTGCACGTAAGACTCGTCGCTGTAATTGTGTCCCGCGGTGTTGCTCACGAACGCGTCCCCCATAGCGCTGACTCTGCGCGCCCACGACGCCACGCCGCTGTGCAGACTGGAGCCCGGAGTGGCCATATCGCCGCCCACCGCTGTGCTGCACGTAAGACTCGTCGCTGTAATTGTGTCCCGTGGTGTTGCTCACGAACGCGTCCCCCATAGCGCTGACTCTGCGCGCCCACGACGCCACGCCGCTGTGCAGACTGGAGCCCGGAGTGGCCATATCGCCGCCCACCGCTGTGCTGCACGTAAGACTCGTCGCTGTAATTGTGTCCCGTGGTGTTGCTCACGAACGCGTCCCCCATAGCGCTGACTCTGCGCGCCCACGACGCCACGCCGCTGTGCAGACTGGAGCCCGGAGTGGCCATATCGCCGCCCACCGCTGTGCTGCACGTAAGACTCGTCGCTGTAATTGTGTCCCGTGGTGTTGCTCACGAACGCGTCCCCCATAGCGCTGACTCTGCGCGCCCACGACGCCACGCCGCTGTGCAGACTGGAGCCCGGAGTGGCCATATCGCCGCCCACCGCTGTGCTGCACGTAAGACTCGTCGCTGTAATTGTGTCCCGTGGTGTTGCTCACGAACGCGTCCCCCATAGCGCTGACTCTGCGCGCCCACGACGCCACGCCGCTGTGCAGACTGGAGCCCGGAGTGGCCATATCGCCGCCCACCGCTGTGCTGCACGTAAGACTCGTCGCTGTAATTGTGTCCCGTGGTGTTGCTCACGAACGCGTCCCCCATAGCGCTGACTCTGCGCGCCCACGACGCCACGCCGCTGTGCAGACTGAAGCCCGGAGTGGCCATATCGCCGCCCACCGCTGTGCTGCACGTAAGACTCGTCGCTGTAATTGTGTCCCGTGGTGTTGCTCACGAACGCGTCCCCCATAGCGCTGACTCTGCGCGCCCACGACGCCACGCCGCTGTGCAGACTGGAGCCCGGAGTGGCCATATCGCCGCCCACCGCTGTGCTGCACGTAAGACTCGTCGCTGTAATTGTGTCCCGTGGTGTTGCTCACGAACGCGTCCCCCATAGCGCTGACTCTGCGCGCCCACGACGCCACGCCGCTGTGCAGACTGGAGCCCGGAGTGGCCATATCGCCGCCCACCGCTGTGCTGCACGTAAGACTCGTTGTCGTTGTAATTGTGTCCCGTGGTGTTGCTCACGAACGCGTCCCCCATAGCGCTGACTCTGCGCGCCCACGACGCCACGCCGCTGTGCAGACTGGAGCCCGGAGTGACAATATTTCCGGCCACCGTGTTCAGTTATTCTGCACTGCTGTGCTGCACAGAATAACTAACAGAATTATATTTCATTGTGAAGGGCACAGTAGACGAGGTGGTTGCTGTGCACAATGTGACATAGGAACTGAAGTCTCTGTATTGACAGTGCAATTTAAAGTCCTGGGGCCGTACCACCATCTCTTATAGCAGTAATGCTGCAGTATTATTTTGACATGTTCATACTGTGTTTGTATGAAAATGTTAAAACAATACTGCAGCATTATTGCTATAAGAGATGGTGGTAGGGGCCCTGGTCCATAGTGCGTCAACGTCGGACGACCGTCGCCGTCATCATTGATGCAAGTGTCGCAGCGCTTGAGTGCGAGTCGGTCCGTGCTTCCAGAAGCCGTTCTTCCTGTCCGTGGAGCTGGGGCGCGAGACGTTCGTGAGCGGGCAGCTGCAGCTGTGCGCGCAGGAGCCCGGCCGCTACGGCCAGCCGCCGCCCGGACACCTCGCGCTCGACCGGGACGCCACCTTCGCTATACATTGCAACCAAAAGGTGTTCTCCCCTGTGATAATAACATCAAGATGAGCCCATCCGAACATTTTACGTAAACCTTCTTCATACAAGAAAGTGAAATGAAATACTGCGTAGGCTTACTACTGAAGCCAGAGGGGGTTTTGCTCCCATAAACTGGCGACATTTTTTCTCGCGGTCAGCTGGGTCTATAGTATAGGTGCCTTTGGTTCCCCCAGATCAATCTTTACACTATTTGGGTAGTTGACTAAATGTGGTTCTTTTATCACTTTTTTATAAAGTAGGATAGCAAGGAAATAATTTATAAATGATAAAACACGACTGCCCTGTCCTATGACTCTCGGAATACTCGGAATGATATAAGGATTCTAACGATATCCCATATGTCCAAATCTATTCATCCGTTCGGAAGTTATGATGGAATAAAGAACTCACATACATACATACATACATACATACATACATACATACATACATACATACATACATTCATACATACATACATACATACATACATACATACATACATACATGAATGATGAACCTTAAAAACATTACACTCCTTTTTCGGGCAGTCGTTGTAGAGGTAATGATTTCTGCTACGTTAAAATCAAACAATTAAATAACAATTAAATACCAAGTTGTAGGCGTTTTAACTTTTGGAGTAGGGGGACTTCTGTCCCTTTCCGTGAAACGACTTTGTTTATCACATGACCACACTTTGACGTCATAGTTTAATTACGTTTGTAATATTATATACTCGGTGGTTTAATGTAGTCTTTGTCTAATCAGTAATAATAAAATGTGTATAACTTCTATGCTATCTCGGTAAAAGTTGCGTTGCCATAAAGTTATTTATCACTTAGTCGGCTTCATTGAGTTTATAATTCTCTTCTTAGGTGGCGCTCCTGACGATGTGCTATGAAATAAAAGAGGACATCAACATTCTGGGCATCACATCCACTTACATATTGATCAACAGACTACCTTCTGCGATTCTGGTAAGAACTTTACGTTCTGCGTATCTAAAGGAAGAAAACAAAACCTTGGATTTGTCACATTGATGAACATTAGCTATCATCACTCTGTGGCTCTCTTGTCGCTGACGGCTGTCAAGATTGACACTTGTCTATGCGTGTCATTTTAAGAAGAAATTATACTTTATCTGTTGGATCTGTGGGAATTTGTAACTCGAAAATACTTTAGGAAAATATTTTCAAGTTACAAATTTATTGCTGTTTCTGTATTCAATTCAGTCAAAGTCAAAGTCAAAATATCTTTATTTCACATAGGCCTAACGTACGGGCTCTTGTTAAACTCAAGTTCTCAAGTCAGCACAAAATATTAAAGTGATCTAACACATATAATAAGTTTTAACTCTAAATTATTTTAGAGTAAATTTTTGAAGACATTTTTTGTAACACATAATAAGTTTTAACTCTAAAATAATTTAGAGTTAAAACTAATTATGTGTTATAAAAAATGTCTTCAAAAATTTAGTATATTGTGCCTGCAGGTGTCGGCCATCGCAGTTCCAAATGAGATGGAGAGGGACTCCGTTCTGCGACCGAACATGTTCAAAGTTGTAGAGCCAACTAAGGAAGGGAGGTTGGTAAACGGTCTCAAGGCTTCTCTCTTCCTCGACAATTGCTTTTAACGATGCATTGCTTGCCAATATCAAAATAAACTAGTACATATTAAGCTTATACCTTTGGAATACCGAAATAAAAACGCGGAGGGAAATCTTCATGCAAATAAATATTTTTGTATAAAAATTCTTTTTCTTCTTAAAATAAAGTGTTTGTTGCTAAAATAAGGGGTGATGGTTATTACAACAATGTAAATTATATTTTAGTAGGCGTAAATTTGTAGAATCGCTTTTGTTATGTGATTACATAACAAATGCCCAGACATAAAAGTCACAAACTTTTACTTTTTTTATTGGCTGGGGCTTGACTAAAATCATGCCTGATGAAACCCCAAGGTGTGTAGCAAGTTAGACTGGATCCATGATGTCCTTTTTCAAGCGGTGAATTTTAACAAGGATAACAGAATTTTTAGACGCGTCAGATTAGTTTAGTTTAGGCGTACGTGGCGGTGTACGCGGCCTATGAATGCTACTATGGAATTATCAGAAAAAACAAACGCCGCGTCAGGCGTGTCTCTCTGACACTCTAGTACATTTCCATAGTAAGCGTTCGTAGGCCGCGTACAGTGTCACGCCGGACGCGACCTATAGACGTCTGTTATAGGCCCCCGCCTTAGAGATTTTGCATTAACAGCAGTGTTGTTGTGGTTGCAGCCTCGAGGGCACGCCGCTGTGTCGGTTCTGGATGCGCGGGCGCTGGCGCGGCGGCGACGCGCACGAGCTGCGCACGTACCTATGCCTCGCGCTCCCAGCGCGCGCGCCCGCAGCGCCCGTGCCGGTGCGCCTGGGCCGCCCGCCCGTGCGCCGGGCGCTCGCGCTCCGGCAGGAGGACGGCCAATCCGTGAGTTCGTAGTTCAGAAATGAAGGGGGCCTACCACCGTGACCTAAAGTAATATTATTGTAATATTGTTTTAAAATTTCCATACTGACATTGTATGAAAATGTCAAAGCAATATTACAGTAATATTGCTTTAAGTCACGGTGGTAGGCCCCCTGATCGCAAATTGATGACGTGATTAATCGAAGACACTTTTCATTTCTGGTCTCTGTAACGTTCTTAGATAAGTATTTGCTAAGGCTGCAGTTCAGAATGTTGATTATTATTTTACAGTCCTACCTCCCACGGCCCAATCAACCTTGCAATTGCAGTGGAGCACCAGTCCGATATTTATTCTTAGCGAGCCTTCTTGACTTGCTACAGGTTGATGCTTCTCCTTTCTTGGCTATGTGCTTATCCTCTCCATTCTGGGGCTGAGAAACACGCTTGGTAACTAAGTTAACATAAGTTGTTTCTTCTTCCTCTCTGGTGCTGCATAAGACGGTAAAAGTGTGATGGTAACGTTCCAGGTGCCGGTGGTGGTGACGCAGGTGCGGCACGAGGCGCGCTGGGTGGTGACGGTGGCGCGCGACCCGTGCCCGCAGCTCGTGGTGCGCAACCGCACGGCGGACACGCTCGCCGTGGCGCAGCCGCGCGCCGACGACACGGCCCCCACCAATGCGC
This sequence comes from Coenonympha glycerion, assembly GCA_963855885.1. Lineage (NCBI taxonomy): Eukaryota > Metazoa > Arthropoda > Insecta > Lepidoptera > Nymphalidae > Coenonympha > Coenonympha glycerion. Next base: position 695,126 of record CAWLCK010000003.1, on the reverse strand, counting down.
AGGTAAGAAATAGTCATGATTTTGTACCTGATTCCAAAGTATTATCACCACACATTCTATGACTACTACTAAGGTAAGGAAGTGACAGTCACACCCTGCCGCAGCGCGGCGAGTGATATGACTTTCTATTCGAATTTCAAGAGCTGTCGCCTATCACCGTGCTATCAGTGTTTTTGATTGTGATTGCTCAGAATCACAACAACGCCCAGAGAGCACCATCACCACCGCCATTTCAACAATTATTATGCAGTACCTACTTAGTGTAAATTTGTCAAATTAACGTTTGTGTATTCAACAGTGTTGTACAAGTGGACTTACAGAGGGTGCCGGTAAAGATCCTCTGCGTTCATACAGTACATTCTGTGGTGTGCAGCCGGTGCGGGAGTGCAGCGGCGTGGTGTGGTGGTGCGAGGTGGAGGCGGGCGGCGCGACGCACTACTCCACGCCCGCGCACTGCGCGCGCTTCCCCCCCGTGGAGCCCCCGACGCGCCCGCCGATACCCTTCCTCACCGTCGGATATAACCGGGGTAACAAATATCCTCAGTTCCCACATTCTATGACTACTACGAACGCGTTCAGCATTCTCTGTTTGACCACCTTTTACGCTGGGGAACCGAGAGATATAATCGGTGAGTATGTGGGATGAAACACTCGCTGATCAATCTAGAATATCAAACTCAAAGGTACCCTCGGAAATAATATGAGACGCAACAGGATCGCTGTTGACGGTGACTATACAGTTGCATCTCAACATTAGTTCTTATATTATAATCCTGGCCCCTACGCCGTGTAAATTTTGGATTTACACAAATCTCATATGAGGCATGGCTTTGTTTGGAGTAAAAATAGCTTATGTGTTAATCCAGGAAATAATGTAATACCATACTTAATTTTAGGCAAAGCGGTGTAGTCATTGCAGCTTGAAGGAGTAACAAACAAACACACACACGCACGCATGTCAGCACGCACGTACGCACGCGCACGCACGCACGCACACACATGCACGCACACACACACGCACGCAACCACTGACACGCGCACACACACGCACACACACACAAATAAGCCTTTTAAACCGACTTCAAAAAAAAGAAAGAGGTTCTGTATTCGACCCGTATGTATGTATGTGTGTGTGTATGTATGTATGTATGTTTGTCCGCGATTATTAATATTATATATTAACGCGTTGTTATAAGTGAATGTTGTATGATTCCAGGCGACGTATCGGCGATGGAGTGGTCGCAGCCGGTGGCGGTGGCGGACGGCGAGCACCTGCTGCAGCTGGCGCGCGGACGCACGGTCAAGGTGCGCGTGCGCACGCACCCGCACTCCACGCTCGTCGAGCTGCAGGACGTCGACCAAGTGAGCCACCCCATACGCTGTGTGCACGATGACAGCCCTTCTATTGACTTCAATTACTGCATGAAGATAAGAGAACTAAGGAAGCTTCCCGCCATTCATTAATTCTAGCCTAACTATCCGTGACACGCGGCGCCATGTTGAGTGCCAAGATTTGCTGTCAAATGTTCGTGTACTGAATTTAATTCCCTAGGTGACGCCATCTTATGCGCCACTTTACAGATAAAAATTGTCACGCTTATTTTGTAGACTGGGCCCATCCATATTGAATCCTAGATCTGTCAAATTATGTTTTGAGACTGATTTTAGGATTAAAGCGACTAGATTTTAAGCGACACCTAAACCCTTAGGTGACAGTTGTTGTAAGTGAAAACTATCACATAAGGGCTTAGGTGTTTCTTAAAATGTTGGTGAAAATGAGCATTATTGATATTGTTATGCTCAAGTGTTGTTGGCGGAACAAATAAAATAAATAAACTTACACACACATACAGTTTTATTTATTAAAAAATTGTTTTTCAAAATCTTTACTCGCATTTTCTAAGCTTTGTAATATGAAAAACTAGCTTTTGCCCGCGGCTTCGCCCGCGTGAATTTCGGGGTTTTACAAATCCCGTCGGAGTCATGGATTTTCTGGGAAAAAACTGTTAAACTAACTTCAGAAACACGATTGGATAAAAATTTCTCGCCCAAAAGTTTTCCCAAAAATTGCTCCAAAATCTCAATTTTTCTAATTTTCATCTAAAACTACGATGGACCTAATTGTAATTTTTTTTTAATGTATCGGTAAAAAATAAATCCCAAAAACGCTCAGAACGACATTTTAATAACTGGCTTAGTTTTTGAAGTAATTAGGTAAAACATTGTTTTTCTGTTATATTTTTCCGCAACGCTGCATACTAACCTAACCTAACCTACCCCACCAACGTATTCATAAGAGTGAGAAGGACGAAAATAAAATCAACGTATCCGCTTAAGAGCGAAATAATTTCAGAACCTTTACCTTATAGGTATCCATTTTCGCATTTATAGCATAATTACTATTACATATCCTATTGCTCAACTAAAACACATATTTTTAATGGCGAAACAGTTCTAATTTCAGAAACTATACAGGAACACATTTTTAGTAGGTATGATTAACCTGTATCCCATTGCTTGACCAAAACACACATTATAGGTAAAAAGCGAAAAATTTGTAGTTGTATTTTCATAACCTATATGGGTAGGTACCCATTTCCACATTTATAGCATAACTATCCCATATCCCATAGCTCAATTAAAACATACATTGTCAGCAACGAAACGGTTGTTAGTTCAAAACCTATACTATATAGGTACCCGTTTTCATAGTTATAATATTATTAACCTGTATCTCATTGCTCAACTAAAACACAAAATGCTAATAGTGAAACAGTTGCAATGTCGGAACCTATAATACAGGTACCAATTTTCACATTTATAGCATTATAATTCCATATCCCATTGTTCAACTAAAACACACTTGTTAAATGGGTGCAGTGCTAAGTTCAGAACCTAAATAGTGCCCGTTTTCAGATTTATAGTGATAATATCATTAGTTTTTGCCCGCGGCCCCGCCCGCGTCAAATTCGCTTTTTTCACAAATCCTAAGGGAAACTTCATTTTCCCGTTATCGTTCCCTATTCCAACCTTTATACATGCTTTCAAGCAAGTTTGCTTGAACAATCTATCCATAGATGTAGCTATAGATTGAGCATGAAAATTTGGTATTTTGAGTATCTCACGGGAACTATGGTTTTTTCCGGGAAAAAAGTAGCCTATATGTTTATCCGGGTTATAGCCAAATCGGTTCAGTAGATGCGAGGGGAAAGAGTAACAAACATGCAAACTCACAAACTCACAAACTCACAAACTTTCACATTTATAATATTTATTAGATTAGATTACTATCACATATTCTATTGCTCAACTTAAACACATATTTTTAATAGCGAAACAGTTCTAATTTCAGAAACTATACAGGAACACATTTTTTAGTATGATTAACCTGTATCCCATTGCTTGACCAAAACACACATTATAGGTAAATAGCGAAAAACTTGTAGTTGTATTTTCAGAACCTTCATGGGTAGGTACCCATTGCCACATTTATAGCATTACTATCCCATATCCCATAGCTCAACTAAAACATACATTGTCAGCAACGAAACAGCTGTTGTTAGTTCAGAACCTATACTATATAGGTAGCCGTTTTCATAGTTATAATATCATTAACCTGTATCTAATTGCTCAACTAAAACACAAAATGCTAATAGTGAAACAGTTGTAATGTCGGAACCTATAGTACAGGTACACATTTTCACATTTATAGCATTATGATTCCATATCCCATTGTTTAGCTAAAACACACTTGTTAAATGCGTGCAGTGCTAAGTTCAGAACCTACATAGTGCCCATTTTCACATTTATAGTGATAATATCATTAGTTTTTGCCCGCGGCCCCGCTCGCGACAAATTAGCTTTTTTCACAAATCCTAAGGGAAACGTCATTTTCCCGTTATCGTTCCCTATTCCAACCTTTATACATGCTTTCAAGCAAGTTTGCTTGAACAATCTATCTATACATGTAGCTATAGATTGATCGTGAAAATTTGGTATTTTGAGTATCCCACGGGAACTATGGATTTTTCAGGGATAAAAAGTAGCCTATGTGTTAATCCGGGTTATAAGCTACCTATGTTCCAAATTTCAGCCAAATCGGTTCAGTAGATGCGACGGGAAAGAGTAACAAACATCCAAACTCACAAACTCACAAACTCACAAACTTTCACATTTATAATATTTATTAGATTAATAAGTTCATAACCAATACGCATCATTTTTTAATAAAAAATCATCGCTATTAAAAATATATATGCGCATTTTGTTGCAAGTTGTTATGCTGATATTATGTCTCTCGCTAGTTTTCTGATCATAAAAACTAAACGATTGTAAAGACATAATTATAAGCTTTAATATGACGTACTGTTTGTCGATGGCCATGAATATTTTTTTTCCAAGGCACAGCTCCATACAAGTTTCGGCCATGTCCTTTGCTTTTGCAAGCCACATCCGTGCGCACTCTAAAACTTAAAGCCTAGAGGTCGCCGTTGACGAATGCGTCATGGAGGACATCATCATCATCAGAATATTTAGACAATATCCGATAGACGCGGGTTCAAAACCCCCTGAGACACAATTTTTAGACCTGTGAACTTATTTTAGTTTAAGCTTTAGTAATCAAATAGGCACTGGATGGAATATATTATTACAATCCTTCGCAATGAATGTTTGTTGCAGCACGACATCTCCGCTAGTGACATCAGAAGACGATTGCTGGGTGCTTTTTCGGATGACTCTGTGTCATTTCATGAAGAGGTAAGTTCTTAAATCTTACTTGTTTTAAATTTTTAAATTAATTTAAAAAAATTATAAAAATAAAGTTTTTGAAATGAGTAGGTATAAAAAGTTTCTAAATGAAATATATTTGTGACTGCTAATAATGATATTTTGTATTTTTATGCGTTATTTCAGAATGAAATGCCGTCGAAAAATGAAATAAGCCGAGTCAATGCGTATGAGAAATGTAAGTGGCTTCTCTTCATTTTACTATTATATGCATTTAGGCACCGGTGTGGGAACAAAACGTGCATCACTGCATCAGTGAATCTTGTTGTTGGTGATAGCATTACTAGAGCATTCCTAGGTTGTTTTGGAAGGTAAGTTTTATCATAACTCCGTAAATTTACCTCCCGTTAGGATTGATGGATTCGGATTATAGTACAGAGAGTTTATCGAATATATCAAAAAACTAATGAGATTTATTTCATAAAATATACTCGATGTATGTTACATACTTATTGAACTTCTAACTTTTTTTGCGATGACTTTTAAGAAATCCAATATTAGAGTTTGTCGGGAGGTTTAATGATTAGATAAAATGCTTTGTCTCGCAATTTACGTGTGACGACGAAAAAATGAAAAAGGTGTTCAGATTAAAGATATTCCGCTGATTCGAATAGATTAAACCTGTATTAATTGTCACCTGTTGTTTAATATCAATTAATTTTGTCTGAATCTTCATATTAACTAAAATACCAAAGCAACCTTCCACTTATTTTTTCGATCGCTTTATCCCAGTTATTTTACTGGCTGTTTGAAATGTTAGTTTTTCTGTTTTAATGGCGCGGTATGTATCCAAGTCGCGCTCACATAACGTGGATAGTCGTTTAGAAATATACTACAAACTCTATTAAACTACTCAAACTTATTTCAGTTGTTAAGGAAGCGGCAACGCAAGCATCCACGGAAGTGCGAGATACGGAGGAGGTTCCATTACTATCGGCCGAAGCTATTGACGCTCGATTGACTCCACAAGTCGTACAAGATGTAAGGACACAATACTCGTACATATCTCTATAATAATTATTAAGTATATAACCCCCTTATTCATAAACGTGCGATAGCGGTGGAATAGTGATTTTCCGTTCCTGTTTAGACTTCAGTCTAGATTTTTTTTTAATAATGTTTTTTTTTGTTCAGGATAATATTAAGCTAGAAAATCAGCACGGCGGAGAAATGGTGACAATGACGGCACAGGATCAACATTCTCTTAGTGATTCGTCGCTGATGAAACTTTCTACGGAGGTTCAAAATGATATTACAGGTATGCAGTACTTAATTATAACATAAATTCCTTTTTTTTCTTACTAAAGACTAACTATCTTATTCATAAACGTGAAATAGCGATGGAATAGTTATACTCTGCTTTGCCTTTGTTTGTCAACAGTATTTTGGTATTTGAACGAAAGTGACAAAAAATAGCGGAATAATATTGATTCACTATAAATAAAGAGAGAATATGGTTATCTCCGTCCAAATAAGGATCAACCAGAGGCGGGATACATTTTGAAGAATCGTTACGATAATCTTCTTTTAGGTTATACCTAAAGTTTAAGGTTTCTGATCTAAATGAAGTCTAATCGCGGTTCTCATATAATTTACCACAAGAGTCTAACAGTTCCCCTACGTATGTAAGAAAAACTTACTTATCGTTCAAATTCTACCTCCAATTTTGCTATTAGTTATGATATCGTATCGTATAATATGTTTTATGCATTCCATTAGGAGCTGGTTAGAGAAAATATAAGTTTTTATTTTCAGAGTCGTTCAAGAGCGAGAAGATAAGTATGATGACAGTGGTACGAGATCTTTCCACAGATTATTCCGAACCTTCTAATTTGCTTGAAGTTGACGAACAAGGTTATTCTAACGAGGTCTTCATCATCTTAAACTAAAAAGCGCCCGCCGTTTCACCCACTTAGAGGTTGAATCAAAAATACCTTTTCCAGATGCCAACGTCGTAATTTATGAGAATTTTTTTAAACCTGTTTTGCTTCCAAATATATACTTCATTAAATAAATGAAATCAAAATATACCATAACACATAAAATATACATAATACACATAAGCCTAACTCACAGGCACTTATGGTTAATAGGATGAAAGAAGAGGGTAAAATTGCAATGAAGGTAAACTAAACAGCTCTGCCCACGAAATTCAACTTTTATTTGGCGTTTCGCAAATAGTAAGCAAAAACGGCATAGTAGTTATTCATATTAATAGCTTTACTAAAAAGTGGGAATTCATCAAATATTTAAATCGTTAGATGAGCCCTAAACCTCCAAAAACGTCCACGTTTTTGTCTTGTGTGACACGTTGTCACTCTCTTTGACACAAGTGAAACTATAGCATGTTGAGAGCACTCACTCGACATGTTTGTGGACGTTTTTGATGTGCGCAATGTAGGCTTAGGGCCCATCTAGCGATTTAAATCTTTGGAATTCATCAAAAGTACTATAACCCAGAATCGATTACTATAATCAGAATCTAATAATTATGATTTCTGTTGCCAGAATGGTCTGACGACAGTCAAATTTGGCGCGAGACAGAGCGAGTGCGATGCGTGGTGGGCAGTGTGGCGGTGACGGTGGGCGCCTCTGCCGACGTGCTGCCCCTGCTGGCGGTACATCTTCAGCGCGCTGCCGTACTGGTGCAGGCTGACTGCCGGGTGAGTGATACTGACTCAACGGTTACTTATAGCAGCGGTTAAATTCATCGTGGTCGAGAGGGATGAGCCTAGTGCGTGCATCGTATGCTATTGCAACGTAAAGCCATGGACACACTTCATCTAACATGGGCAGGTGTACTTACTAATGTTAACATCAGGTGCTCGTCTCGTCGTT
>CAWLCK010000003.1:671400-687400 GCA_963855885.1 Coenonympha glycerion | reverse complement strand
CTTTTGTAGGAAAAAAATGAGAACTACTTTGCACTCCTGGATTGCCGATAGAAGCGAGAACAATTACGTGAGGTGTTGGTTACATTAACGGCGTCGGGAGTTTGAGGATATTTTCCAATCTCAAAATGTCCAACGCACCAATGTTTATTTCAAAAATCCTAGTTTATTAAGGTATATATTGTGTTTACAGAAAACGCGCACAACAATCTCCATCGCCGACGTGCAGATCGACAACTCGCAATATGAGACGGAGCAGTACGACTTCGCGGTGGTGGCCACCACCAAGGCGCAGCCGCAGCCCCCGGAGCGGTGGCCGCCGCTGTGGGGCATGTTCCACGAGGTGTTCTCCGCCAGGGAAGCCGACGCGCGCCTGCTGTTGCGGACCTGCCACGACCGGTGGACCGTGGCCGGCTGCACTCAACAAAGTTAATAGCCATTGCGATATAAAATATTGCTCAGTAAAAGAAGCAAAAATTAAGATTACCTCTTGGCTCGCAACACTAACGTATGATTTGTCTGAGCAGCTTTTCATTCAAATAACTTAGGGAATTTTATTTGTATTTAATTTGTATAGTTATTGTTAATTCATGTACATTTGCTGTCAAAACTACTTTCCGAGCGTATCTAATGTAAACTGTTTACTGTTATATCATATAAGGGGTTCCCACAATACAGGTATCCTAGTGTGGGGCCCACCGGATATACTGATATAAAATTGTAAGGTTTTTGTCAATAAAGATTTTTTCATTTTTCATTTTCATTTTTCACTTACCAAGGTAACAGAAGACCCCTGACGAAAGTTATGTTCGCCTCAAATTCGGACCACATTTAGTTCGCCTCAAATTCTGACGAATTTTTGTTCTCCTCAAATTCAGACCACGTTTTGTTCGCTTCAAAGTCGGACCACGTTTTGTTCGCCTGAAATTCAGACCACGTTTTGTTCGCCTCAAATTCTGACCATGTTTTGTTCGCCTCAAATTCAGACCACGTTTTGTTCGCCTCAAATTCGGACCAAGTTTTGTTCGCCTCAAATTCTGACCGATTTTTGTTCGCTTCAAATTCTGACCAATTTTTTTTCGCTTCGAATTCAGCCCACGTTTTGTTCGCCTCAAATTCGGAACAAGTTTTGTTCGCCTCAAATTCGGACCAAGTTTTGTTCGCCTCAAATTCGGAACAAGTTTTGTTTGCCTCAAATTCGGACCAAGTTTTGTTCGCCTCAAATTCGGACCAAGTTTTGTTCGCCTCAAATTCTGACCGATTTTTGTTCGCTTCAAATTCTGACCAATTTTTTTTCGCTTCAAATTCAGCCCACGTTTTGTTCGCCTCAAATTCTGACCACGTTTTGTTCGCCTCAAATTCAGACCACGTTTTGTTCGCTTCAAATTCGGACCACGTTTTGTTCGCCTGAAATTCAGACCACGTTTTGTTCGCCTCAAATTCTGACCACGTTTTGTTCGCCACAAATTCAGACCACGTTTTGTTCGCCTCAAATTCGGACCAAGTTTTGTTCGCCTCAAATTCTGACCGATTTTTGTTCGCTTCAAATTCTGACCAATTTTTTTTCGCTTCAAATTCAGCCCACGTTTTGTTCGCCTCAAATTCGGAACAAGTTTTGTTCGCCTCAAATTCGGACCAAGTTTTGTTCGCCTCAAATTCGGACCAAGTTTTGTTCGCCTCAAATTCTGACCGATTTTTGTTCGCTTCAAATTCTGACCACATTTAGTTCGCCTCAAATTCTGACGAATTTTTGTTCTCCTCAAATTCAGACCACGTTTTGTTCGCTTCAAATTCGGACCACGTTTTGTTCGCCTGAAATTCAGACCACGTTTTGTTCGCCTCAAATTCTGACCACGTTTTGTTCGCCTCAAATTCAGACCACGTTTTGTTCGCCTCAAATTCGGACCAAGTTTTGTTCGCCTCAAATTCTGACCGATTTTTGTTCGCTTCAAATTCTGACCAATTTTTTTTCGCCTCAAATTCAGACCACGTTTTGTTCGCCTCAAATTCGGACCAAGTTTTGTTCGCCTCAAATTCTGACCGATTTTTGTTCGCCTCAAATTCTGACCGATTTTTGTTCGCCTCAAATTCGGACCACATTTAGTTCGCCTCAAATTCTGACCACGTTTTGTTCGCCTCAAATTCGGACCAAGTTTTGTTCGCCTCAAATTCTGACCGATTTTTGTTCGCCTCAAATTCTGACCGATTTTTGTTCGCTTCAAATTCTGACCAATTTTTTTTCGCTTCAAATTCAGCCCACGTTTTGTTCGCCTCAAATTCGGAACAAGTTTTGTTCGCCTCAAATTCGGACCAAGTTTTGTTCGCCTCAAATTCGGACCAAGTTTTGTTCGCCTCAAATTCGGAACAAGTTTTGTTCGCCTCAAATTCGGACCAAGTTTTGTTCGCCTCAAATTCGGACCAAGTTTTGTTCGCCTCAAATTCTGACCGATTTTTGTTCGCTTCAAATTCTGACCAATTTTTTTTCGCTTCAAATTCAGCCCACGTTTTGTTCGCCTCAAATTCTGACCACGTTTTGTTCGCCTCAAATTCAGACCACGTTTTGTTCGCTTCAAATTCGGACCACGTTTTGTTCGCCTGAAATTCAGACCACGTTTTGTTCGCCTCAAATTCTGACCACGTTTTGTTCGCCTCAAATTCAGACCACGTTTTGTTCGCCTCAAATTCGGACCAAGTTTTGTTCGCCTCAAATTCTGACCGATTTTTGTTCGCTTCAAATTCTGACCAATTTTTTTTCGCTTCAAATTCAGCCCACGTTTTGTTCGCCTCAAATTCGGAACAAGTTTTGTTCGCCTCAAATTCGGACCAAGTTTTGTTCGCCTCAAATTCGGACCAAGTTTTGTTCGCCTCAAATTCTGACCGATTTTTGTTCGCTTCAAATTCTGACCACATTTAGTTCGCCTCAAATTCTGACGAATTTTTGTTCTCCTCAAATTCAGACCACGTTTTGTTCGCTTCAAATTCGGACCACGTTTTGTTCGCCTGAAATTCAGACCACGTTTTGTTCGCCTCAAATTCTGACCACGTTTTGTTCGCCTCAAATTCAGACCACGTTTTGTTCGCCTCAAATTCGGACCAAGTTTTGTTCGCCTCAAATTCTGACCGATTTTTGTTCGCTTCAAATTCTGACCAATTTTTTTCGCTTCAAATTCAGCCCACGTTTTGTTCGCCTCAAATTCGGAACAAGTTTTGTTCGCCTGAAATTCGGACCAAGTTTTGTTCGCCTCAAATTCGGACCAAGTTTTGTTCGCCTCAAATTCGGACCAAGTTTTGTTCGCCTGAAATTCGGACCAAGTTTTGTTCGCCTCAAATTCGGACCACATTTAGTTCGCCTCAAATTCTGACGAATTTTTGTTCTCCTCAAATTCAGACCACGTTTTGTTCGCTTCAAATTCGGACCACGTTTTGTTCGCCTGAAATTCAGACCACGTTTTGTTCGCCTCAAATTCTGACCACGTTTTGTTCGCCTGAAATTCAGACCACGTTTTGTTCGCCTCAAATTCGGACCAAGTTTTGTTCGCCTCAAATTCTGACCGATTTTTGTTCGCTTCAAATTCTGACCAATTTTTTTTCGCTTCAAATTCAGCCCACGTTTTGTTCGCCTCAAATTCGGAACAAGTTTTGTTCGCCTCAAATTCGGACCAAGTTTTGTTCGCCTCAAATTCGGACCAAGTTTTGTTCGCCTTGAATTCGGACCAAGTTATGTCCGTGTACAGACAAAGTCGAAACCGTGTCGTTGTGTTCTGCAGAGTTAACAGAAGTGGAGCTACGCGTGGGGCCGCTGGGGCTGTACGTGGAGGACGCGTTCGTGGGCGCCGCCGCGGAGCTATTCCGCCTGGCCGCTGTGAGCGCGCCCACGCCGGAGCTCGCGCCCATCGCCGAGGCCAGGACTCTGCAGCACCCGCTCAGGCTTAGGAGGCTGCACCTCCATCCCTTGGACTTGACCTTGACATTACACACGGCGGTAAGAAATGTCTGTTTTCCTTTTTTTATTATTTACTAGCTGTTGCCCGCGGCTCCGCCCGCGTGCAGTTCGTTTTTTTTACAAAAATGTTTCCCGTGGAATTTCTTAATTTTTCCCAAGATATCCCGTACAAAATGAGTGGTCCTTGGGTTCGATGGACCCGTAAAGGAGTCTTCTTCCAATCTCTCCTGTCAACGTGCTATCTTCTTTTACACAATTTACCTATATCTTCTTTGGTCTTCCTCTACTTATACACTCTGTCAAAATCGCTTATGTTACTCAATTCGCATGGAGTAAGATAGAGTGGGGCGTGTCATCGTGGATTGTAATATCTATACTAACCAAACTTATCTTATTCTGAGATGATACCAACGCCCAGATATTGTAATTAAGCATTCTGATGCGCTACTGTGTACGTAGCAACCCGTTCCTGCTACGTACAGGTTATCTTGTATAGTTATACCAAGTTGCACGATCAAAAGGACGATTTAAACTGTCGATATTTCGACCCCGTTTTGATTGTGCTACGGAGATAAGTAGCTATAGGTTTTTTTAAACATCCCACGGGTGCTCTCAAATTTTTCAGGATGAAAAGTATCTTAAATGTTGACCGGGCATATATATAAAGTAGGATCATAAAATTTCATTAAAATCCGTTACTTGAAAGACGCCTGCTAACTGTTTTTGTAATGTTTTCTTTCCCGCGGGAACTCAATTGGATTAATAAGTTTTACTATATATATATTTTGTTAAAAAGGCAACATAAGGTACCAGCATAACCAATTTTACTAAATTAAGTTCATTAGTTGTTGTTTACAAAGCTGTTAAATTAATTGCAGTTTTTTAACTATCCCACGGGAACTCTTTATTTTACCGGGATGAAAAGTATCCTATATGTTGACCAGGGACGTAGGCTACCACCACACAAAATTTCATTGGAATCGGTCCAGCCGTTCCAAAGATTAGCCCGTACAAACAGACAGACAAACAGACAAACAGACAAACAACAGATTTATTATATGTATTGATGATCAACCCATCATTTAATTTATGCTCTCGTATATATAATAACTGGTTGCCCGCGATGTAATAAAATGCGGAAACAGGACAGCGCCTTTGTCGGGCAGGTCTGCCGTAAAGCCTATATGTGTTACAGCCTGGGTGTACAGAGATCGCAACGTTTAACTTTTTTACTGCCTAATGAACAACAGCTATTCACTACAGGGATAGGATGATATGCACAAGATAACCAAACTATGAAGATTCATTCATTCTGGCGTAGATTCGCTCGACATGCAGCGCCATTATGATCGCCAAGATTTGTTGTCAAATGTTCATGTAGTGAGATACTACCCTAGGAGACGCCATCTTATACGCCATTTGACGGATTAAAAATAGTCACGTTAATTTGTAGACGTGGCCAGTCCATGTTGTTTTCTAAGTCTGTGATATGTGTTCCAGGTGCGCATGTACATAGCGCTGGACGAGAGCCCCCTGCGGCTGAGCGCGTTCCAGCTGCAGCACGTGATGACGTCCGCGGGGCGGCTGACGCACGCGCTCACCGTGCACTACCTCTCTGCCGCCATACTCGGCGCCGGTCGGTACCGCTAACTTTCCTACTATATTATGGTCTTTCGCTCCAACGATAAGGGCTAACCATAAATCAGAGCAAAGATTTAAATCCCAAGATGAGCCCTAAACCACCAAAAACGTCTACGATTTTGTCTTGTGTTCGATACGTTGTCATGTTAAACACACAGCGACATAAGAAATGGTGATATAGCTAGGTCTCATTTACTCTTAAATGAGATTTGCACTTGCGTTCTCTGTCACACAATCGTACACTACAGCACGCTGGGAGCACTGACTCACATGTTTCTGGACGTTTTCGATATCCGCAATGTAGCGTAATCATCTTGCGATTTAAATCTTTGGATCAGAGGATAAGTTTTATATTGTTCTGACAGCATGGTGAGGGAGGCATGGCTCCTAGATGCCCGTAGATCTGTGGTTTTTTGAGTTGGATACTTGGCTCTCAGCAGTGGTTATCATTGCATGCGGTAACCACTGAACCGATATCCGAACCGGACTGAAATTCAAAATAGAGATTCATTATACCTTGGCATGCCACATTTTATCTGTAGTTCCTGAGGTGTAACTGATGGAGCTAAATAAAAACGCCTTTTGGTATTTTCAGGGCTTTCAAATCGTGAAGCAAAGGATTTAGCAGCTTTTCTTTTTAAATTCGTAACGGCGGCGTCCTTCCTTGCAAATTTTGCGCGTTGTCAAATCTCCTCTGACGTTACCGCGTAGCGCCCTCTGCTTGACGTTTTGTTTTGCACCTCGTTTATTGACGCATTCAAATTTGGAGATGCAAGCACAGATTAAATTAACAATTTTTAAATTATTTAAAAAACTAAAATTAAAATGTCGAATAAATATTCGCGTCGTTAACATGAGGGATTGATGGAAAATTAGCAATAGAAGTAATTAAAAATTGACGTAAACGGGCAAAATTATCAAAGCATTAAAAGGATGTACTTATGTCGGGCCTTATTACTGATGAACAGGTTGGGTTGTGGGCGGCCTCGAGTTGCTCGGTGCTCCGGGCGCATTGGCGGCTCGGGTGGGAAGCGCCGGAGGTGGCGTCCGGGGTGTGGCTTCGGCCGCGGCTGGCGCCTTGCTGAGGTCGCTCAGTGCGGCTGCCGGTTCGCTCGCAAGAAACTTGGATTTGCTGGCGGGTGACGACGACCACGCGAGGAGAGCTGCGCAAGCGAGGCAATATGCGTTTTCTTTTTTAATACTGTTTAATTGCATTCGTGCCAATAAACCCTTTCACTTATCATTGCAATGCATAAAAATATCCACCATATTGGATTTAAAATAGTCGGCTAACATTTAAATATATTATTTAGATTTAAGTTACTCTGTAAATTCCAGAAGAATCCAAGATTTGTGACAAACTTTATCCAGAATATGATTGTTATTTATTTCTATTCGTCTGTAGATTACTCTAGCGACTCTAGGTCCTTCCACTTTTCTCTGTATCTGGACAACCATTAAATAGCTACTATTTACACTTTACAGAAGGAGGCCGCCGCCCAGTCTCATGGCGGGTTTGGTGGTGGGCATCACAAATTTTGCTATCAATATTCTTGGTCAGTACTTCATTTGTTTTCTGTAAAACTTGTGTAATGCAGATAATTCTTTGGGGTCTGAGTGTTGTGGTACCTTCGTTGTTTCTGATTTCCATAACACAAGTGCATAAGCTACTTATTATGGGATCGGAGCAGTGTATGTGATGCTGTCCTGTATATATTTATTTATTTATTTAATTATTTCACGGCATAAAACTAAGTTGTTTGCTACATGTTTCACATGTGCTTTGCTTGTTTAGAAGAACTCTAAAGCTTTGAAGTAATTGAAAGAAAGAAAGAAATACTTTTTATTTGGTCACAACTGACAATGCACATACAGGTTCAATACTTATGATTATAAGAAAAGACTTAAATAACTAATTAACACAAATACTTAGGTATCATGTATCGGGCGTGACCAAACATAGGTCTCCACTCAGCATTAAGCTGCAGCAAGCTGCAGCGCTGATTTTCACAGTTAATTGATGAGTGCGATGGCACAGGAGCGGTGGGCGGGCTCGCGCACCACCCGCTGGTGGGCGTGGCGGTGGGCGAGAGCGGCGGCGGCGCGGCGGCGCTGCGCAGGGGGCTCGTGGGCGCCGTCGCCAAGCCGCTCAGCGCCACGGCGGACCTGCTGGCGTACGCGGGCCACGGCCTGCTCGCGCAGACGGGCTGGGACCCTGTGCCGCAGGTATTCGTACTTCATACACGAATACACTCACGACCAAAGATTTAAATCGCTAGATGGGCCCTAAGCCTACATTGCGCACATCAAAAACGTCCACAAATATGTTGAGTGAGTGATCTCAACATGCTATAGTTTCACTAATGTGTCAAAGAGAGTGACAACGTGTCACACAAGACAAAAACGTGGACGTTTTTGGAGGTTTAGGGCCCATCTAACGATTTAAATCTTTGCTCACGACCCATTTGTATTCTGCTTCGCGTTATAAGAATCCCACGCACATTGCACACCTCTGAGATTGTGTAACTGTTGAATATCATCGTAATTACTTGGATGTACTACACAGATTCGCACCAACAGCAATCATTACTGGTAGGCTATAGGAACTGAGCCAATTTACAAAATATGTGACGTCGAAATTATATAATTCAAAACTGACACGTCCCAAGAATAGTTCCCTAGAAATAGTAATTTCATCGCCTAAAATTAAAACGTTGGCTCCGTGCACAGCCTCGCTCCGGTGGCGGCGCGTTGTCGGAGCGCGGCGCGGGCTGGCGGCGCGACTGCGTGCGCTGGGGCTTCCGGCTCGCGGAGCTGAGCGCGCTGGCGGGCTTCGACGCGCTGCTCAACGACGCGCACTTCCACCTGCTCGTCACGCACAAGGTACGCAGCCTCGCTCCGGTGGCGGCGCGTTGGCGGAGCGCGGCGCGGGCTGGCGGCGCGACTGCGTGCGCTGGGGCTTCCGGCTCGCGGAGCTGAGCGCGCTGGCGGGCTTCGACGCGCTGCTCAACGACGCGCACTTCCACCTGCTCGTCACGCACAAGGTACGCAGCCTCGCTCCGGTGGCGGCGCGTTGGCGGAGCGCGGCGCGGGCTGGCGGCGCGACTGCGTGCGCTGGGGCTTCCGGCTCGCGGAGCTGAGCGCGCTGGCGGGCTTCGACGCGCTGCTCAACGACGCGCACTTCCACCTGCTCGTCACGCACAAGGTACGCAGCCTCGCTCCGGTGGCGGCGCGTTGGCGGAGCGCGGCGCGGGCTGGCGGCGCGACTGCGTGCGCTGGGGCTTCCGGCTCGCGGAGCTGAGCGCGCTGGCGGGCTTCGACGCGCTGCTCAACGACGCGCACTTCCACCTGCTCGTCACGCACAAGGTACGCAGCCTCGCTCCGGTGGCGGCGCGTTGGCGGAGCGCGGCGCGGGCTGGCGGCGCGACTGCGTGCGCTGGGGCTTCCGGCTCGCGGAGCTGAGCGCGCTGGCGGGCTTCGACGCGCTGCTCAACGACGCGCACTTCCACCTGCTCGTCACGCACAAGGTACGCAGCCTCGCTCCGGTGGCGGCGCGTTGGCGGAGCGCGGCGCGGGCTGGCGGCGCGACTGCGTGCGCTGGGGCTTCCGGCTCGCGGAGCTGAGCGCGCTGGCGGGCTTCGACGCGCTGCTCAACGACGCGCACTTCCACCTGCTCGTCACGCACAAGGTACGCAGCCTCGCTCCGGTGGCGGCGCGTTGGCGGAGCGCGGCGCGGGCTGGCGGCGCGACTGCGTGCGCTGGGGCTTCCGGCTCGCGGAGCTGAGCGCGCTGGCGGGCTTCGACGCGCTGCTCAACGACGCGCACTTCCACCTGCTCGTCACGCACAAGGTACGCAGCCTCGCTCCGGTGGCGGCGCGTTGGCGGAGCGCGGCGCGGGCTGGCGGCGCGACTGCGTGCGCTGGGGCTTCCGGCTCGCGGAGCTGAGCGCGCTGGCGGGCTTCGACGCGCTGCTCAACGACGCGCACTTCCACCTGCTCGTCACGCACAAGGTACGCAGCCTCGCTCCGGTGGCGGCGCGTTGGCGGAGCGCGGCGCGGGCTGGCGGCGCGACTGCGTGCGCTGGGGCTTCCGGCTCGCGGAGCTGAGCGCGCTGGCGGGCTTCGACGCGCTGCTCAACGACGCGCACTTCCACCTGCTCGTCACGCACAAGGTACGCAGCCTCGCTCCGGTGGCGGCGCGTTGGCGGAGCGCGGCGCGGGCTGGCGGCGCGACTGCGTGCGCTGGGGCTTCCGGCTCGCGGAGCTGAGCGCGCTGGCGGGCTTCGACGCGCTGCTCAACGACGCGCACTTCCACCTGCTCGTCACGCACAAGGTACGCAGCCTCGCTCCGGTGGCGGCGCGTTGGCGGAGCGCGGCGCGGGCTGGCGGCGCGACTGCGTGCGCTGGGGCTTCCGGCTCGCGGAGCTGAGCGCGCTGGCGGGCTTCGACGCGCTGCTCAACGACGCGCACTTCCACCTGCTCGTCACGCACAAGGTACGCAGCCTCGCTCCGGTGGCGGCGCGTTGGCGGAGCGCGGCGCGGGCTGGCGGCGCGACTGCGTGCGCTGGGGCTTCCGGCTCGCGGAGCTGAGCGCGCTGGCGGGCTTCGACGCGCTGCTCAACGACGCGCACTTCCACCTGCTCGTCACGCACAAGGTACGCAGCCTCGCTCCGGTGGCGGCGCGTTGGCGGAGCGCGGCGCGGGCTGGCGGCGCGACTGCGTGCGCTGGGGCTTCCGGCTCGCGGAGCTGAGCGCGCTGGCGGGCTTCGACGCGCTGCTCAACGACGCGCACTTCCACCTGCTCGTCACGCACAAGGTACGCAGCCTCGCTCCGGTGGCGGCGCGTTGGCGGAGCGCGGCGCGGGCTGGCGGCGCGACTGCGTGCGCTGGGGCTTCCGGCTCGCGGAGCTGAGCGCGCTGGCGGGCTTCGACGCGCTGCTCAACGACGCGCACTTCCACCTGCTCGTCACGCACAAGGTACGCAGCCTCGCTCCGGTGGCGGCGCGTTGGCGGAGCGCGGCGCGGGCTGGCGGCGCGACTGCGTGCGCTGGGGCTTCCGGCTCGCGGAGCTGAGCGCGCTGGCGGGCTTCGACGCGCTGCTCAACGACGCGCACTTCCACCTGCTCGTCACGCACAAGGTACGCCGGGCAGCTTCAGGTTGAAATTATATAATAGGTCTGTGTTGGAAATATAGACTGTTTCAATAGTCTGTGACGTAGTTTATATTGTTAGTCCGTGGTTGCACTATATGTGAATATAGTGGGCTACTTGTGTTATAAGATTAAAAAACACCTATTTTATTGACTGTTCACTTTCTAGCAAAGATTTTGAAATTAACATTTGGTGTAAAAGCACTTTACTGAATAAGTATTGCCGGATCGATTGGGAGGACATTATTTACTTCTGGTGCACACTCTTCCACTTCGATAACTTTCCTGTTAAGGACCAATTCTTTATCTATTTTCATTTCTTTTATGTTTCTTCTCAAGTGTAAGAAATTAATATATATTTCCAGTTTCTCGTGGTAGTGGACCCGGAATCGGAACGAATCGTGGAAATGATAGACTTCAAATGCTGTACACTCAGCCCCTACCAAGGACAAATTGTTGAGGTATCTTTCTTACTATGCCTTACTGCATTTTTTTTAATAGAGCTACATTTTTTTTCCTTGACGCCGTCAAGCGAAACGATAGCTATACATTCTTGAAAAAACTAATTTTATGATTTCTCTCCACAGTTGCACGTACTTCAGAAAAAGTCCACAAAGACATCCGAATCCCGACTTCCTGCGGACGAGGATAACGATTACCAGGTAACCAAAGTACTCACATTGGTATGCAGACACTTGCAATAAATAATTCTTGCTTTAGCTCTTTCTCTTCGATTGACAGCTTTTAGTTTGAAAACCTTTTTCACTTCCATAAGGAACATCATTTTAGTGTCTCGGCTAAATCAATTCGGGGGACTTAGAGATTGCGAAAAACCATGCGCATGCTGCACGTTCAGGCGTGCGTGCTTGCGTGAGCGTGTTCGTGCGTGCGTGCTTGCGTGCGCGTGTTCGTGCGTGCGTGCGTGCTTGCGAGTGTGCGTGCATGTTGTGTATGTGCGTGCGTGTTATGTGCGAGCTTGCGTGTGTGTGCGAGCGTGCCTGCGTATGTGTGCATGCGTGCATTCATGCGTTAGTCTAATATCTGCGAAAAACCTAGCAGAACACTTTTGTTAACAAAATTGTTGACCAATCCCACGAAGATTCTTTTTCTGAGCGAACAGAAATATTTGTTTTTCGAGTATGATCTGAGTAATGACTTTGTATCCTGGTTTTTCGAGTATGGCCTGAGTAATGACCTCGTATGCTGGTGTTTCAGATAAGCGCGGCGGCGATGGCGCGCGTGGCCCGCTACACGGGCGCGGCGGGCTACGCGGCGAGCGAGGCGCGCGTGCTGGCGCTGTTGCCGGCGCCCGCGAGCGCGCCCGCGCTGCACGCCGCGCTCGCCGCCGCGCTGCAGCACAACAACGACGCGCACTTCCCGCTGCTCTAGACACCGGCACACCTACGCAAACTTTCGATAATAATTTATGAGAGTTGGATCCTACTACTTTGCGACAGCGCCCCGACTACAGCATAAACTTAATTGGCCGGCCTGCCAAATTAAAATTTTACTTGTTTTCACCATTTTTTTTAAGCTAATTATCACCATGTAAGTTTAACCATCCGTGCACCAGGTCACTAAACTCACGTGCTGTACTTGGTGTGGTGGGGTTTGAGATACCCCACCAAGTACAGCAAATAAAATAAAATGAAATCAATAAATATAACATAAACAAATAACAACTTAATAAATGTATACAAAATATATTATAACGAGTAATAGCGAATGGTTAAATAGTAAAAAAAAAGATTGATTAATATATTAAAATAGACTTTTTAAAGAAAACAAAAAAAAACATTTCTTTTTGAGCTTATGAACTCATAAACCTGACTACAAAATTGACATGGCCTATGCTAATAAAATATTCATTTAAATTTATAAGACTATAACATAATTGATTTTAACTTGTTAAGCAATTATGACAAAAATTTGTTGATATCATAATATGCATCAAAGTTATCGCAGTCTTGACAAATGCAACGCACTCTGAGGCAACCGCTGGACCAAATGAGCTGCACTCGATACAGAAACATTGCAAAAACCAGCTGATGAGAAAAACAAATCCCAAGTCCTTATTACTTAAAAGTTAGGCCCCTATCCCACTGGCGTTATGCGAGCGTTGACGTTTCTCTAACGTCTGCGCAGCGTTGTCGCGACGCTAACGTTGCGCATCCGCTGAACGCAATGTCAACGTCGGCGTGATTGTACGTGTTGTCACGTTGACGCAAGGTCAACGTTGCGAAGTCGAAGCGCTAAAGGTTGCCATTAGAGACTCTCGATGTTGACGTCGCGACAACTTGACGTTATCGCTGCGCAGACGTTGAAGAAACCCTAACGCTCGCATAACGCCAGTGGATAGGGGCCTTACCACAAGGGTTTTTCCCTCTGGAATGTAGTGTACCCCACCTGGTGCACGGAGGGTTAAGGTTATGCCGGGCCTAGGGCCCTACCACCATCTCTTATAGCAGTAATGCTGCAGTATTGTTTTGACATTTTCATACTAATATATTTAGTATGAAAATGTCAAAACAATACTGCAGCAATACTGCTATAAGAGACGGTGGTACGGCCCCTTGTTTAAAGATATCTATGTGTCGGCCGACACGGCCGCTGCAATAATGTACTATTGCATTCCTAATTACGTGACACGAAGGAACGCAGTTGGTGCTAATTATTTATGCAAAATCTCTAAAATAAAGTCATTTTACACATTTTGAAATAGTGCTATCCTATCCCAAAAAGCATTTTGAAATGAATAACATATTTTTAAGACGCGTGAAATTGGTTTTGTTTAGAGATTTTGCAAAACAGAATTAGCACCAATTGTCCACCGTTCACTCAATATAACAGTATTGTTATTATACCATGTTCTAGGAAAATAAATAAACTACATATTATCGTTATATTTAAAATATAAAAACGTGCATATACTTTTGTGATTTCTTGTATATTAAAACTGATTGATCTTGACAGACAAAAGTTAACGGCTATTATAATATTTTTTGTGTTTATTAAATCGGTCTAGTTTAAAGTATGGGATATGAGGATTTTATTTATAAGTAGTACGAAAAATTGTACCGTGTTATAATTAATATATTATTGTTACCTATATACTTTTCACTATTATCTTGTACGATACACAAACTGTTCCTAGCAGCCTTGTCAGAATTTATTTCAGTTTTTTTAAATAACTTTCGACAGGTAAGCTTGTCTAATGGCGGTTGCCAATATTCGATCTACCCATTTTTTGCCTTACTATGGATAGAAATTTGACAAAAGTTTTGTCGACCTTATGTCAAATTTCTTTCTCTAGCAAGGCAAACCTAAAAAAAATAGATAGATAGAATATTGGCAATCACCATTAGAAAAGCTATACTATGATTAGATGAGTATGTAAGTTTTAGTCAATTTCACTTTTTGATATATGTACTACTTATACCCGCGGCTTCCCTCGCGCGTTTTTCCGTTTTTTTTTTTTTTAATTTTTCCGGGTTAAAAATGAATGTATGAACTATAATATAATCTATTTTCATTCCCAGCGGTATAATTTAGACATAAGACTGACTATGCAAAACTAATTTTACATAGATCGCGTATCTTAAAATTCAATAAGCACATTTTTAATACTGTTTTGATGAAATTTTTGTGTGGTATTGAAAAGTTTATAAACATTGTTGTTAATATTTCTTTGTTTTTAAAGCAGTATTTCCTGTATTATCAAATGATCGTAGATACATTCTATATTTAAATACCAATTGTATATAATGTAACTATTTAGTATTAAAAATATAAAAAAAAATTGTGTTATACTTGAAAAAATATAATAGACCCGTTTTGGCGTTTGTGACAGACTGTAATGAAACTTGGAACGAAACTGAAGCATTGCATTCATCATAGCATTAAAGTGATTTTAAAACCAATTACGTTTACAGTCTTTTATTATTTAATTTTAGTGTTGTAGCCACTTAATTATTGAATATCACCGGCTTCATTCGATTTTAATAGAAATCGAATATTGTGTAGTGATCTTTATTTAAAAGAATGAGCTTGGCGACTCTGATTTCTATAGGATGGGTTGGTTGTCTTTGACCAAGCGGCACGTGACTGATAGAATGTTTTATTGAGTGAATGGTATTGTAACTAAAAATATTACATTAAAGACAAATTGAGCTTTCGTATGGTTCTATCACTTCAAAATACCTACAATATTAGGTTTGAGTTTCATTTTCTGATAAGTACTTTAATCCAATTCACTTTATAATAATACTTTATATAATCGATTAAATACTGTTACAAATTTGAATCGATTCACCGAGTCTTGAGTGGCGAGTGGTATGGTTCATTATTAGTCTCGTCGCGATGCGTTAGGCCCAAAACGTGCCTATTATATTTTAACTACTTTAGAATATAGATGATGTATATGACATGTATCGTGTTACCGTAAGTTTCTACGAGGAAGCATAGACAAGAAACGTGTTGAAAACTTCTTCCAGTCAAACTGTCAATGTAGAGGATGCAGAAAATAGAGTTTTCAACATACTATTTTATGTTTGTATTTCTTCATTGGGGACTTACCGTTAGTTATTATAGTTCTGATATTTGATGAGTTGCCAAATTTTACCTTTTTGTATTTTGTATTATGCCTTAAGGTTATATTCCATAATGAATGTGATTTAAAACTATAAATGTATGGAGAACTAATTAATTGTATTACCCTCTCATTTACATGAAATCAGAGTCCTGATACTCAATACAAATAACACGACTTAAAGATATAGATATCACAATCCACGAAGATGCGCTCCACTATGTCAAAATCGCTTATATTTCATTCTATTCGTATGGAGTATGACAGTGGAGCGCGTTTCGTTGATTGAAATATCTATAACTACTTACATTACAATTAGAGCACCGGTCCTGCACGCATTTCGTTTGTACTCGTATGTGTAAGTAGTTGTGTATTACACGACTGATAAAAATTATTACTTTATAAAAATTAATGTACACTGAAAAAAATTACAATCCAACAAAGATTTACAAAGTTACAGGCATTTTAATTTTGGAATGCAGTCTTCTTTCCCTTTTGCGCAAAACGAAAATTTGTACGAAGCAGATTGAAACTACTGACATTAGTAAGGTGTGACGTCATAATCGAATGTCGCTGTCTCTTTCTGGATGCGTAGAGCTGGAGACAGAGAGCTCTGGAAAAAGTTGGGGGAGGCCTACGCCGCTGAGGCGACTAATGCGACGAACTATTCAAAATGACATTG